>CAHIKZ030001191.1:1180000-1275000 GCA_903632075.3 Acanthosepion pharaonis
CCAAGTTGTCTACTCAAATATACATATGCACTAAAAAAAAAAAAATTTTAAGCAATAAGAAATAATGTCAGATTAAAAATAAAATTTAATAATTCCTTAGGAATGAATAAACATTTTATTTATTTTATATATATATATATATATATATATATATATATATAATATATATATGAATGAAAAAATATAGTCTTAAGATGTGCTATATTTATGGGATAAAGTGCTCAATATCAGAGATAGAGCATGTGTAAATATAAAGGTGAACATATAAGTCAACACTTAGAGGCGACAGTCTGTTTCATGCTAGATGCAATCGTCAAGCCACCTTTCATACCACATGCAATCATCAGGTGGCTTGACAACTGCATCTAGCATGAAACAGACCATCTCCTCTAAGTGTTGACTTATATGTTCACTTTTATATATAAGTTACGAAGAACTTGGTAAACCAAATGGGTAATTCCAAGGAGGATGAAAATCCTGAGAGCTCAATGTGAATCCAGAGCTAATATTTAATGAAAAAAACAGACCACTTTGTAATGGTACCTTAAAGTGGTCTGTTTTTTTCATTAAACATTATATATATATATATATATATATGGGCACATGACCAAGTGGTTAGAATGTTCACTTTCTGACCATGAGACCCAGGTTTGAATCTCACCATGGTTGGTTTAATCAAGAAAGAGACTTTCTGCTGTTATTGGATTGGATCAAGGTTGATTCCAAGGTGTGGCACCTTTGGAAAATGCCTGAAAACCATACCATGGGTTAAATGAAGCCTTGTGAGCGAAATTGGGTAGACAAGCCCTGTGAGTAAATTAGCACAAAGCCACAAGTCATCGCAGCTGAGGGCTTGAGCATGCTGGACTTTGTTCAAATTGTTGATCATGCTAGATAACATGCTCTTTCCAAGAAACTATAACTAAGGTGTGCTCAGCATAGTTGCAGTATAAACTATAGGTGGGGTCTGTGGGTGGAGCAAACATAAATATGCCCGAGCAAGAGTCTGTAATAGGGAATGGCTAGCCAGAGTAGAGCAAATATTATTTATTCAAAAATTATAACATAAACATGTTATAACATCACTACAAAAATAACCATTTTGTTTCAACACTCCTGGTGTCTTATCAAGTGGTGATGTTGAATGTAAAATAAAGTGTTTTAAAAGGTTCAAATCAACCACCCCTCAGTAGGGGAAACACAGTTACATAAGCTGCAAAACCAATCAGTTGACAACGAACCTTGGTTATAATAATTAATGCCTTAATATTAGTGTTAGACTAAAACAGAAAAACCAATCAAAATATTCAACACCATATATAAGACACCAGAAGTGTTGAAAAAAATGACTACTTTCGTAGTGATGTTATAACATGTTTATGTTATAATTTTTCAATATATATATATATATATATATATATATTCAACATCAATATCATCATCATCATCATCAATATATCATCATCATCATCAATATATTCATCATCATCACTTGAAAAGACACCAAGTGTTGAAACAAAATACTATTCGTGGTGATGTTATAACATGTTTATGTTATAATTTTCAATATATATATATATATATATATATATATATATATATATATATATATGATCAACATCATCACTTGATCATCATCATCATCATCAATATATCATCATGAATCATCATCAATATATTCATCATCATGACTTGATAAGACACCAGAAGTGTTGAAACAAAATGACTACTTTTCGTATGATGTTATAACATGTTTATAATTTTAATTTTTATATATATATATATATATATATATATATATATATATATATATATATATATAACATGTTTATTTGTACATATTAAATATATTCACAAAGTGTGTAAATTCATTGCAAGCAATCATTTCATAATGGAGTGAAGGGAAGTCTACCATAAAAAATAAAGTCACTAAAACATAAAAACTCTGCAATGTGTTTTTATTTCCACTTTTCTTTCTTGAAAACAAGCATGAAAAACAAGACCAAAATAAAAACGTTCTCTCTATTACCTGGTGATTTGATTTTTAGTGAATAACAAACTCCAGGAATATAACTGGCATTCCATAGACAAGTGTCTTGGGAATTGCACAATGTGAAACGAAGAAATAGTTCTGTTTACTCTTTCTCTACTTTCTTTTTTTTTTTTCCTTTAACTCGAGGGTTGAAAAGGAAGCCTCATTAGGCTGAAATGTTCAGCACAAGAGATAAGTTTTAACTCAAATTGAAACTATTTTGTATAAAGAAAATAAAAAGATCATAAAATTACAGATTTAAAGGCACAGATGAGGAGGAAAAACATTATGAAACCTATAAAAATTTTCAGAATTGAATTGTTTGTACTTTTCTAAGATAATATACACACATGTAGATATGTGTAAAAAGAAGTTGTAAGGTAATGTTTACCGGCGCATCAAGCTGATGAACAAAAAAAAGTATAATGGACAGAAAAATATGAAAACATATATAGATATAAAAAATATACAGACACATGGAAGGTGGTGCTGAAAACTTACTGACCTAACCAAGAAAGGATTCAAGAACTTTTCAGCCCAGAAGTTAGAAATAAGTGTGGTCTTCACAAAGACCCACAGGTATTAATTGCTCAAAGATATTCTAAATCATTGATCTTTTGGCACCATGCCTGCCATCCATATGAGAATCTTGACCTAGCAAGACTATTTAAGGAAATTACATGAGTTTTCAGAGTGATGTTTGGTTTTGTAGCAATCTTTGGTGCTAGATGAAACTACATATAACACAGCCAGTTCCATGTTCAATTTCACTATATTAAATTTGTTGTAACTCATACATACACCAAGGTATTTGAAGTTTTTAGTATCTACTAATTCCATATACTAAATTTTTATGATATATTAAGGATATTTCACTGCTTTCATTCCAATTACAGATCATTGGTTCTTTTCTGGAAAGGTTTATCTTGAGTCCAATTTCTTCGAACACTTGGTAGAGGATATTGATTTTCTGTTCAAGTTCATTTTTATCCCAACTATGAATACCAATGTTGCCAGCATATTCCCCCACCCCCAGCTCATCATCAGCACCTCAGGAGAGAAAGCAGGATTGCTAACTATTAATAGATTTGTTTGGAATGTGGTATGGAATGCTGAAAGGCTGTCGATAAGGCATCAAAAGATCTTCCAAACAAACTCTTATTGAATCCATTCACAGATGTAGGGCCAGTGATCCAGCAGCAGATATGGTATGGGCTCCTAAATCCTCATTCACTAAGCTATTGTGTGTGGGGGGGGGGTGTAAAAGAGGTCGGTCTGAATATGATCCAATCATTTAATAAAAACTTTCCAGTCTGAGCTCAATTTTTTTATCTCCTATATTGAATTTTTTTATAACTGGTCTGCACACCAAGGTATTTGAAGTTTTTAGTATTTACTAATTCCACATCCTGAACTTTTATGATGGATTTAAAGACAGCTGAAATCTTGGTGATATATACCAAGGAAAGAAGGCTTGGAGAAATTAACATTTACAAGAAAAGCAGAGGAAAGCAGCAAGAAACCTACTTGATACTTTCAAGCAAATGATTAGAGGAACAAGTATCACAAAGACAAAGAGAGATCACAATAAATAAAAAAAAAAGTGACAAAAAGAAAGGAATTCATGAAGAGCTATGATCAATGAAGGAACATGGCACAGAGAGACTGCTTTATTCATTCATTCATTTTCTATGGCTTATCAACACTTTACATATTATTTAAAGCCAGAAAATTTTTTTAGACTGTTTTTTTAGGTAATGATTTAGTGATACAAAGACTTACTAATTAACCCATAGATGGAGGGTCAATATATGGAGTCATAATTTTCCCAAGGGTATTTGTGCATAATTGAATATAACAAACTCAGCTGGAATTAGAACTCAGCTATCCAATTAACAATTCTGAGTCATACTCCATTACACCACCCACACATCCATGACACTGGCTTTTGCAAATGGTCATCCATCTAGGTACTGACCAAACCCAATTTTGATTAACTTCAATGATCATTTGGGAACCATTGTTTCAAGGTGATGTGGGCGTAAGCTGGCACAGAGAGAAACATAAGCCACCTCAGCAAAAATTGGAACTCAGTTTCGTAATTTAATTTTCCATACCAAAAACCATTATGCTGTCTGGCACTTCATACAGCAATCAAGACAATATTACGATAAAAGAAAAGTTTGCATGTCTGAGAGGAAAAAAAAAAGGGGGGGGGGAAGTTTTCATCACAGCTAACACACCAGCAACAATTTATTATGGATGGTTTACCAAAAGTGAAAAAAAATGTCCTATAAAATTTCATTTCCATAAAAGCATATTTACAAAATTACTTCTATAAAAATTGATTCTGTAAAAATAAATTAAAAAAAATAAAAATCAAAGCAAAAATTTCAATTTTTAGCAAAAATATGATTTCTTTAAATGCATATGTATTAAAAACAATAATAATTGCTGACAAAACAATTTTCAGATTAAATAAAATTTTTAAAGACGATATTCACTTTTCTCAGACAATTTTCTTTTTTGGTTACTAAATATTTTTAAACTTTGCAGTCAAAATTTTCAAGAAAGAAGGCGATAAAATTTTCTTCTGAAGCAATTGTAATATTTTCAATAGTATCAATTCAGCTCAGAAGCTAATGGTTGTAAATATGGTCCAATGAAAATGCATAATCAAGTTACATGATTGATGTTTTTTTCTACAATTACATACCTTCACCATTAAAACCACCAGCTGCTCTCAAAGGAGGCGGATATAAATGGAAGCAGAGAGCAAAAGACAGCAGTAAGTGTAGTGTTAAAAATGATCCCAATTTTTTCCACAGGGTTAGTGGTCATCTCTTATGTACCATGGCCTTTCAGGATTTAGATGATCATGGCTCTCCACAAATTACTATCTTTTGTAGTTCTTAGCACTACAGAATCTAAAAGAAGAATTCAAGCCTAAAAGAAGTGACAACTGTTCTATAGAGGACTACAAAGAATTCTATATAGAGCTGTATGTTCTCCATTATTTCTACGACAGGGATGTGGGTTAAGAAATTCCAGAGATGCCAACTATGTCACATCAGCAAGCTAAGTTGGGTGAATCTAAAGGATTTGTGGGTAGTGTAACATTCGGTTAGTTTTTCACTTATGTAGGCTCCCTTCATAATTTATGGAAGAAGTGTTTGAATAAAGATTTTATTATATCACCCATGTCTTGAAGGTACGTGGCACAAGGAAGAAGTAATCAGTACTACTCACTTTTATCTGATATGCAAAGCTACAAATTAACCTTTTTCGAATATAGAAGGCATAGTTTCAATGAAAGTTTAAGTATAATCCTTTTAAGTATTCTATGCACACAAATTCTATGACTATGGTCTATACAGGTTACCACATCTGAAAATGTGCATTTGATGTCATAGATGTTTTCCACTTAGAATTGTACAGCTGGTCAGTTTACACATGATCCAGAAAATGAACTCATTACCCTGGATATTTCTTGGAAAGTTTTATGTTTGCAAACATTTATGCCAGAAAATATGTTGAAATGTGTAAGAAAACAAAACCATTTCCAAATCTCATCATTACAATCACTGTTTCAGTAGAACAACTGAAAATTTAGAAACACTATGTCATTTACGATTCATTGTAAGATGCAAATACCAAAATCTAAATGAAAAAATAACATCTTTTGAATCATTGCCAGGTTTTTATTTCTCACATATATAAGATAAACATAGTACTGAGATTTTTTTGTTTTTAAACAGGGAAGCTATGTTATGCCAGCGGGAAAAAATTTAGAGACTCTTGACAAAATCCAAAGAAGAATCAGCAATATTATTGGCCCTGAGCTAGCATATTACTTTCCCACCATCATATCGTAGCTTCCTTTTGCCTCTTCTATAAATACTTTCACTGTAATTGTTCTGAGGAGCTTCCCTCTTCAGTCCCACAGCTTCATTTAAGTTGGGTTTGTTTTGTTTTATGGCATGTCAACCACAATGGGTTATTTAATGCCGACAATTTTTATTGCTGGTAATATTTTCCTTCAAAAATGTATTGCTGGTAATATTTTTTTCTTCAAATATTTATTTTTGGTAATAATTTTTTTACAATGTATTTCTGGTATTAAAACCTATTTTTACACTTTCATAGTGTTTTGACCCCAGTTTGGGGGGTTAACTATTTGCCCATAGTTGGTACCCTAACAGGTGCTACCACCCTGGGTCAGGGTAGACCTGGGAACACCAGCAATTAAGAGGTGGTTCCACATTCCTCAAAACGTCCTGATCAGATGCCTTGCTATTGGATGTAGTTTATCACCTTACCCAGGACAGATGAATGTAAGCATAGTACTAGATTGGCTGCTAGGTCTCATAATTTCACTGTTGAAATTGCTAGCTGTAACCTTAAGTTCTATGCTAATAGTTTCTTCTCTTTCACTCCTTGCTTATACAACTTTCTTCCATCTTCCCGCTTTACTGTCAACTATGATCTTCAAAAATTTTAAATGCAATGTCAATCATCATGTCTCCTTAAATCCTGTTCTTGCCTTCTCTGATTCCTTCATTCTCATCCAAGTGATTTTTATTGCCTTGCTCAAGGTGAAATGATTAAAAAAAAAAAGGTCTACAAGGTGAAATCAAATTTTAACAAATGTTCTTTTTTGAAATTAAGAGAATTTGCCTCTTTATTATCTGCATATAATGGCCAGGTCCTCTCATTACAAGTACACCCATCTAATGTGGTGACTAGCTAACCCCTATTGCAACACCACCTCAGGCATATTTGTGTTCAACACCTACAGGGCCCACCTGTGATTTATACTGCAACTATGCTGAGCAGACCTTTGTTACAGTTTCTGGTAGAGAGAGCACATAATCTGGCATAATCAACAGTTTGAAAAACACCAGTGCATTCAAACCCTCAGTCATGATGACTTGTGACTTTGTGCTAGCAAAACTATTGCTGACTTCTGAAAAGTTCTGTCTCACAAAGCTTGTGTCAATGCACAATGTGGTTTTCAGGCACTTTCCAAAAGTGCTGCATACCAGGTTCACCTCCACAGATCGAAAACATCAAGAAGTCACCTTTCAGACAATAGTGAGAACATGGAGAGATTTGAATGTAGGTCTCATGATCAGAAAGCAAACTTTATATATATACTTGAAACAAAATATTCATAACTTTCATGCTTTGAATGCTTGCATGCTTCATACCAAATGTTTGCATAATCAGTTTATGCAAAACAACATTTGTCCTAAATATTAAACGCCCAATTGTGAGATTTCTATATTTCTTTTTCAAAGTTTCATTTTTTTTCTACTATATGGGAATTGGCTTCAATGTATAATTCTTTTTAGCAGTCTGGGTCTTGGTAAATACTAAAATATTACTATTTATTCTATAAGATGTTTACATGACTATAGACTTAGTTGAACTGCTGTTGTAAATATCTTTGCAGTTTTGTCACTGATAAATACAGCAATATTGATTCTATATTTCCTTGTGAACATTCCGCATGTAAAAAGTTTATATGAACTGCATACAAAAAACATCATAATTTTATTTGCATATGAATGTGAATTCATTCTTTGCCAATTTCTTTCTTTTCTGTTATTAAATTTTATCATAATAAAGACCAGAAGATCTTGGTGTTAATTTCCTCTAGCATAGAGATTCCTCTATCCAGGTTGTCAGCTCCAAGGTCTTCTAAACAGAGCTTACATAGCCACCAACCTTACATGCAATTGGTCAAGGGGAGATAACTCAATTATCTTAACATTTGGTTCCTAACCATTTACTTCATTAATGAATATAAAAAAATAAGACAGTTAAAAAGAAAAGCCTCTTACCATTTTTTGGCTATTGCTCGTAATAGATTATTTTAAAGCAACACCTTTTAAAACTTCAGCATGATTATGTAAATAATTTTTCGTGTTCAAGCAATGCTTACTTAAATGCTTTGTTTTTTTTTTTCCTTTTCTTTTAATCATTCCTGTTAATCTTTAGGAGTTGCTCCCCTTGGCAACTCTTCAACCGGAAAGGGGTGACTTACGGAGAAAGGGCTGAGCGGCTATTTTAGATAGGGCACTCACGTAGAAAATGCTCTGAATAAGCATTCTCTTTTCATCACATGTCGGAGTTCCTTTTTGAATTTACAATTTCATCCCAAAAATTAAAACAGCGTCATAATCAAATAATTTAAAATCTTTACTGCTAAATCCTGGTACCATTTTATTTTTAATATGTAAGGAAAAAAATTACTAATATCTGACTGATTCTGTAGATTTCACTTTTAATTGCTGATGATCAATAAACTAAAATTTGTAGTAATTAATAGTTTTCAAAAATAGCAAGCAATAGTAAGGTTACAGAAATGTTACAGCATTGAAAATTTCTAACTTTGATTCCCTGTTGAATTAAGCAATACAAAGGAAAAGATGTAAAGATCAAGTTTTCATGAACAAAGATCATTTTTCTTCAAACTTTAAAATAGCTGCAGTTTAAAGAGAATAAATGTTTTGTAAATACATACTTACATAGATACCGTATATTTCCGCATATAAGGCAACCTTTAGATAAGACGAGATCAAAAAGTATAGCAAATTTTCATGAATTTATACTATATCTTTAGTATATGATGACTGATTATATAAGGATGATGTTATTGGAAATGTTGTTACTTACTGTATCCTTAGAAATTCAAAATAAACAAAATAACAAAACTGATTCTATATCAGGTTTTTTCTACACATGTCCCCTAAGAAGGAAACCATTCTTTTGTTTACGTTTCACACGTGATCTCTTGTGAATACTGATTCGTCTTCTCTTCTTTTCCTATATCTAAACAGTTACAAACAGCCTGGTGTACTAATGGCCATTTACTTATACTTCATCAACAATCACAAAATACTGCTAATAACAGTATGTTAATGTACAATAATAGTAATATTTGAACATTTTTTTTATTCACACTCATAACACAATGTTTACATTTTCTCAGCTGAGCTTACATAGATACAAGTTGATATGAAGTTATGCCAATAATATATAAGTTAGAAATGGTTTTATGACTTCTATTATCAGTTTATTTAATAGTGTGAATCTTTTCATGTACATTATTGGTTACCACACCAAAGCCAAGATTAGTTTACCAATAAACATTACTCAGAAACTAAGGTTTCTTTTTTAGCATTGTAGCATAAAACAACCCCCAATTTTTAAGGATACTTTGGAGGATTTAAAGGTTTTCTTATATGCAGAAATATATGGTATATATATTATTTGCATACCCATTTCTTTATGTATATAAGAATACAATAAATGCTTTTAAAAGAGATTTTTAATACATATGAAAAAGTATTTGTTTTTATTTATCCATTAACAGTGCGGTTTCATGCTTAGTGAGTTTTCAAAATGGGTGGCTGTTTCTTATACAATAAAAAAAAAATAAAAGTGAAACACAGCAGAAATTTCTATCTATGTACAAATGAGAAATTACAAATTATGAGATTTAAGAACATGAATAATTTAATAATCAAGAGGGAATTATTTCAAATACTCAGCACATTGACATTTCTTTTGAAAAATGAGAAAAGAACAATAGGTGGGTTAATAAAAAACAGACATCCATTTTAAAAAAATTATTAAGTGTGAAACAGTGCAAATAAAATGTTATTTTTTATATGTATGTGTATATACATATATACATAAAAATTTCAGTCTGACCATTTATATGATGTCATCTTCAGTGACTTGAAATTGGTTATATCAAATGTGAGAACACCAAAATTAAAAACCATTTGTGTAACTACACGCATAACAATGATTGAAAATGAATGTAGCAACACATTCAAAAGCACTGGGCGGAAAAATAATATAAAACCGAAGTTAATATGAATTTTGGCAAATTTAACGATAAAACAAAACTTATTCGGAAATTCAAATAATCAATAAAAAAGTTAGACAGAACTTGTCCATATTATTTAACAAAACATGTTTGAGAGAATTCTTGCTGCTGAAATATAGAATTAAAATATACATAAAATGTGTACAACAGATAGTTTAAAATATCAAGGTTTGCACTAATAGTTTTAATACTTATTTTTTAAAAACTCTTGACACGCCATACTTAGTTACCTCCCCTGAAACGGTAGTGAAGCCATCACATACTCAGCATTCTTCACTTAACAAGTAAAAAATTTAACTTTCACATGAACACAGCAATTTTGTCTTTGAAAATGATGAACACTGCAATATTTGTCTTGAAATAAACAACACCCTGATGATAACATTGTGCTATGTCGAAAGTACTCGGAAAAAAATAATATGTATCAACACGGTGATTTTCCCTCTTACTTTAATAATGACATCAAAAAGCTTGTCCATGAATATGAAAGGATCCAAGTAGAAATTAGTAGACAAAACTTATCAAAATTATTGAATGAAACATCTCTCTCTCTCTATATATATATGTGTATATATATATATATATATATATATATATATATATATATATATATATATGTATGTATATATATATATATATATATATATATTTGTATGTATATATATATATATATATGTGTGTGTGTGTATATTCAGGCAGCAGTCCTTCTTTCATGCACATTTAATTAAAAATGACAGACTAGATGCTTTTATTTAGTTTTTTATACAATTTCTGATGCAATCTAATAATTTTTTCTTTTCGGATGATAAATTATACAAAACTGTCCGAATGTTTTTTTTTTTATTTATCGCTTTTATTTATACATTTAGCTATTTTCAAGGATTATATTTAAACTGTTAAATTATCATCCGAAAAGAAAAAAAATTATTAGATCGCATCAGAAATTGTATAAAACTAAATAAAAGCACTTTGTCATTTTTTAATGAAACATGCATATATATATATATATATATATATATATATATATATATATATATATAAAGTTCAGCATAAAAATTTCTGAGTTTAATATAGTAGCTTTTATATCAAAAATACAAATCAAGCATTTAGCAAATTTCTATTTAGTACTAATGTATAGATTATTATTTGAAATATAGATATTTGAATACATCACAAAAAAGTTTCTTTGAAAGGAAGATAATACAAGTGTTGCTTGTAAAATAGCCAATCCATGACAAAATTCATAGCCTTTTAAAACAATGTACATGATTCATACAGTCACTACAAAATTTTGTTAGACTATAATTTCTCCACCAGGACCATGTCCCAAAATCTGATTAAATGCCAAAACATCAAACTTTTCTTTAATTTTTAGAAGTGCTTCTTGGTTAGTCAAAAAAACTTTTCAAAACTACTCATAAATTTGTTAATCGAATGTGTAGTTAAATATGTATGTAATGAGTGTAGAAAAATCAAGTCTTTAAATATAGTTTTACATAATGAATGAAAATGGCTTCTCAGAAGAGATTTCAAAATTTGTTTTATCTCATTGGTAAAAAAGTGATGAGGTCAATGGTCATTTTTACAAACTTTACATTAGCCAACCAGTAAAGATTTATCTTTGTTTTTCTACGTGCACATGGATATCAGCGATCATGGCTCTCCACAATTTCATGTCCTTTGTAGCTCTTAATATATTTTGTCTTTTAATTATCTCTCCTAAACTTTTCTCACTATCCATTCACTCAAGCTCACTAGGTAGGTTATGTATAGTATTCCTCTGTCTCTCTTGCCTTCAATTTGCCCTGTGAGTATCAAATTTTCCAAGCCCTCTTTCATGATTATGTGCCCTAGAAAATTTAGACTATCTCTTTTTGATGTTAAGGATAGGTGTCGTTTTTGTTCCCATTTTATCTAAAACTGTTTTTGTTCACATGTTCGGTTCATGGTATTCTCAGCATCCTTCTGTAGAACTATATTTTTGTTGCTTCAAGTCTTCATCTTTCAGGAAATTGTCCAGCTTCAAGTCTTCATCTGTAAGGAGACTGTTCAGCATTCACTACCATATAGGAAGAGTGATATTGCAGAACAGTTCAGTACTCTTTTCTTTATTTCTAACAAATTCTTTCTGTTTTTTAATACTTTGCTTAATTTATAGGTTGTATAAATTATTTACCCAGTGAACATACTTCCTTCTATGCTAGTTCTCTTCAAACAGAGCACACAAAAAAAAAAAATATTTAAGAAAAAATAAAAGTGGATATGAGAGTCGTCCTCAGCAATTTTCACATTATACAACCATAATCAAACATGTAGCCATTAATTACAAGGCAAATGAAATCATCTGCAGAAAGAAGTGACTAGAATCATCGCAAGAAACAAAGAAAAACTGAAGCAAAGATTTAAAAAAAAAAAAAAAAAAAATAACTTACTGGGTGTGGCCCTGAAAGACATTGACTTCCAAGGATGGGTCTCTCATATCCCACAATCTGAATGTGGTGTCTTTTGATGATGTAACTACGAGTCTCTGGGAAGGATGGGTGCAAACACCTGTCAATTCTTGGTGATGCCCTGATAAAAAAAAAAAAAAATGCCATAAATGAAATTAAAATTATTAATAAATAAAACTATATATATATATATATATATATATATATATATATATATATATATATATATATATATATAAATTTTCAAAGAATAAATTAAAACTATTAATAAAATTCAATATTGGACATCAACAATTCATCTTCTGGCTTTCACATACTTGTGTGTGTGTGTGTGTATATATATATAAAAGTTTCTAACTTAGCTGATTGATGTTATTTTCAGCATTTTGACTGTAGTTTTGTAGACAAATCCCTCATCATCATGAGATACCAGCAATTAACTGTTTATTTTCTCATTTTTTTGTCACATTTATATTGAGGTAAAAAATAATTCATACATTTTTTGTTAGTGCAAGGTTGATTTTTTTTTTCTCTTTCATTGTGTGTGTTAAATATATATATATATATATATATATATATATATAAAACAATATATAATTTTATATATTAACAAACACTATTTAGAAAATTAGTATGACAAATTGGAAAAAAGATTTTGTGACACGTTTCATCCGTGGGCTTTGTTGATGTTGGCATATTTAAACATGCAGATGAAATGAGAGACATTGGTAGTTTCAAAATTTTTGAAAGAATATATATTTTTTGAAAGAATAGTTTTTCAATCTAGCCAAATTCAGCTGTATTCTTTTTCAAAAATTTTGAAACTACCAACATCTCTCATTTTGTGCACATGTGTAGATGTGGCAAAATCAACCAAGCATAGTCCAATAAATTCCTAATAGATGAAACACACCACAAAAATTTTTTTAACAATTTGTCATACTATATATATATATATATATATATATATATATAGATAGATAGATAGATATAAACATGGACATAAACCAAATTAGATATTAGCAACTGTATATATGTGTATTATTGTGCATACACAGGTGAGTGAATAAATAATTTAATATAAGCTATAAACAAAACAGTGCTTAATAGGGTTAGACGGAGGTAAGAAGTATATATTAATAAATATACATATACCTATGTTCAAAGTGCAACTGAAGGTTTCATGGTTCTTCCAACTCATCAGGCATGAGTTGGTAGAACTTTAAGTTGCACTTCAAAAGTAGGTGTGTGTGTGTGTGTGTGTATATATATATATATATATATATATATATAATTTTTTTTTTTTTTAAACTTCAGAAGTCATGTCACCAACTAATGATGATGGCTACATCCTAGTGGACATAATATTCAGATTTATATATATATATATATATATATATATATATGTGTGTGTGTGTGTGTATGTATATATGCACATTATTTTCTAACAATTTGATACTTCATGGCAAATAAGGAAGCATTATTACGTGCTATAAATGTGATTTATATAATTACGGCCATGTCACCATATTTTGATGACAAAATTATTTCTTCAAATATTATTAATATCCTTTTTCTTACCTTCCACAAAACACTATTTTCGCCTTGAGCTTTGTTTATTTTATTCTTAAAATATATTTATAAAGAATTCAATTAAAATGAAGCCACAGACATTGCTTTGTATAGAAATATGCACTGAGTGTCTTCAACATTTGAAAATATAATTGTTAACAGTATCTGGAGTCACAGCATAAACTTAAATGCCATGTCACCAATATATGGTGACATGGCAGTTAACATGTTAATAAATCCTACCTTTTATCCCATATATATCATATATAAAAAATTCATAGAGTTTATGAAATAAGACTTTATTCAACCTTACCCTAACTTTTAAAACTGTGCAAAAATTTAGGTTTGAGGAAGAAAATTTTACTATTTGAAAAATGATCTTTTTTTTTTTTTGACTCAGAAAGAAAACTATTTTTGTTTTTTTTAAATTTCTTCAGAATAACACCGAAAAAATGATAAAATCGGCAAAACATCTCCTTCAGACAAGAGAACTAATGATTATGCATGTTTTTTGTTTTTTTGTTTTTTATCTGACATAGACAATTCTGATAACAACACGAAGAATCAAAAGAAAAAGACAAACAATCTCTGTTTAAGCCTAAAGTGTTTGAAAATCAATATATACTATTTTAGTAACACAAGAGGAAAAAGTGTTAAAATCATTTTCAATAAAATTGCATTATTTTTTTATAAGTCATATATTAGAAATTCAAAATGAAATCAATACATTAAAGTCAAAGATGGGAAAAAGGTTTATTAGAAGATAACAAAATCTCCATAATGAAGAGCTGCAGAGGGGGGGTGGAAAGGAAGAGAGAAAAGTAAGTTTGGGGCACAACATTTGAAAATAGATTAAAAGAATTACATTGAATTCTTGCCAACATTTCAGAATCAAATCAAAGGCTGATCAGAACATTTATAAATGAAGATGTTCGTGATTTAGTTTTCAATACTTTTTTTTTTTTTTAAATTAGACAGAATAAAAGAATTCCCTTGCTGACAATCTCATCTTTATTACATTAAATGCTTAAGAAGTAATGCTCCTTTTAATGTCTATAAACTTTACCAAAGTATATGTTGATCCATTAATGTTGCTTTATACGATAAAAAATAGATTAAATTCCACAATCCTCATATAGAAAATCTAATATAGAACCATACATACATTTTAAGCAAGATTTATTGATTTATTTTAATGGCTTAGCACCCCTTTTGCAGGTTATTTAAAGCCAGAAAATATCTTTAGATTGTAAGATAATGATTTTTACTGATACAAGTTCTACTAATTAACCCATAGCTAGAGAAAAAAAAGGTGGATTATACCATTCCAAGAACTATTTTGAATACAACGAACCAAACTGGAATTGGAACTCGGCTCTCCAATTTGCAATTCCAAGCCATTATCCATTACACCCCCACCATATCCAAGCCTACAGCAGCTAGTATTCCCAAATGGTTACCCATCTAGTTACTGACCAGGCCCAACATTAACTATAGTGATTGTACAAGGACTGTTGTTTCAACATGATATGGTCATAAGCCTTTTTTTTTTCAGCAAAATATTAAACCAGTCATTAGAAACAAATTTCCCTATTTACTAAGATATTCTATTTGTTAGAGTAACACAAATTGTGCTCATTATTGGCAGTGATCATAACAGAATATCTCATTAGCAAGTAAAGGAGATCAGGCTGCAAAACAGATAAATAGATTATTGTTCACTCAATCTAGAAAAGTTATTCATATGACTGCAAAATGAATAAAAGTCAACAAAGTAAGATTATCCCTTAAAAATATATTTTAATCATTTAATCACTAATTTTTGTATTTTTTAAACCAAATATTTGTTTGATCAGGTTTTAGAAATATGTTTGTTTTTTTTTTAATCATTTCACCCCAAGCGAGGCAATAAAGCCACTAAGACACAAGAGGTTATGGAGTGCTGAAGAATAAGAAAAAGAAAACCATTATTAAGGCACAAGAATAATAAAAGAGGAGGAATCAAGAAGATAGTAGATAACTATAGACATTGCAATTAATTTCAACGATCAAAATTGGTTGAAAACAAGAAGCCAGGAGAGAGTTCCACAAGTGAGAAAAGAAACTATTAGCATAGAATTTACATTTAGGCCAATTCAGCTGAAAATTGGTGAGAACTTGTTGCCAAACTAGCATTGCATTTACATTCATATGTGTAATAAAAATCAAGAAGAAATTGTCAGTGATTTCCTGTGTCAAAAATGTTATTTGTTTCCAAGTCCCCAAAAAATCATTCTGTATCTTATAGGCTGAAAGTTACTTTATTTTATATATATATATTAGTTTTAAATTAAAGTGAATCATTGATGCCAGGTGATAGATACAGTAATTCATACATTACTAATACAATAGGGCTGTTATACATACCAAGTGTCCCAAAAGTCATCTTGGGATTTCAAAATGTCATAACACAGTGGCATAGCTAGAGGTGTGGGGTGTTCCTCTCTGGACAGCACTTTTATGGGAGCAACACTTTAGTGTCTGCTGTAGGCTATAAGCCTGTTTAGGTTGTATTGAAATAAAAGTGGTTTTAATGTCGGGATAGTACTCACAGTTGAAGGATCTTTTTGATTTTGAGTAACTTAAACTATGGCAGATATACTGGCCTATCTACTGTCTATAGAGCAACAATTGACAGATGAAATAGTTTTTGACGATGTCTGAAGAATTTGCCAACAAATAAGCAAGAAAATTTACTTTGTAGAAAGTTGTAATTTTCATTTCAGAAATAAAGATGGTCCTAATTTTTGACACTTTTTTCCCCTATGTTGTAGTAAAGAAAAGATTGTCAACTTATAGTAGCAACTGCAATAGATTTCTCCTGTTTCTTGACTGCAACACTTGTAGCCAAATCACAGGCCACACGATTGCTTGTTGGACTGTTATGACGGGCAAAGTAGAAACAACAAAACGGGGGTCACACATCCAACCTTCACTTCTCACAAGCAAAAACGCATGTTCAGCTCACCAGCTCAGAAAATCTTCTGCCTTTATAAGCGAAAAACATGGGCTTCGGTTTATTGAGAGATCTTTCTGATTGGTCACACCATACAGGGGAGGGGAGAACATTAGCATAGATTCTAGTCATTGAAGTAAATTTTTGCTAACTACTTTTTGATAATTTTTTTTTCAGCAGATCGCACACAAAACACAAACTTTTATCCGGGGTAACTGATTATCTCTTTCATTACACCCTATCTGTAGTTTTTGCTTTTTAACTGTTACTGATAAATTTTAAGTATGTTTGGTGTGTATTTAAAGCATACTATATTTGAGTATGTGAAAGTAATATTATAATGATACACATGGTAGTTTTATAACTTTAAGGGTGCAATATGTATTTTTTGTGGAGGGGGGGACTCAAGGGCTGCCCCGGGGGCTGTGCCACTGTGACAACATGTCAGATGTTCCCTTTTTTTTTCCCAAAACTTTGAATAAAATGAGGAAATTACTGATAGAAGAATTCACAACTGAACAAAGAAATAAAATCATGAAATTATATTTTAGATTTAACCAATTCTTCATTCCCAAAGAGAATATTGCTGACAGTTCAATGTCAGAAAACCACCATTAAATTTCATGATTCATCAGTTGATTGAATGTTTTAGGCAATGTGGCTCAGTAAATGATTTACCAAATGACTTTGGGGATAACTTAAAGAGTGTATATACATCAATAAACCCCAAGCAATTCAACAACTCAAGGATAACATCTGTGCTGAAATTCAAGGCCTGCAGCTAGAGTTATTAACAGCTGTTAAGGACAATGTTATTGAAAGAGCACATCTATGTGAAGTCAAAAATGGAGGACATTTACATGATATAATTTTTCATAATTAAATATATTTTCTATGTTTGAATAATCATTCCACATAAAACTATTTTTGGATACTAAAAACAGTGGAAATTATGATATTTTTAAGTCCCTAAGTGTCTTTTGGGAAATGCTGTATAATGTACATGTACTGCAAATGATTTTATCATAGAAATCCATTGAAATTGAAAATCAGGATGAAAGGGATTGTCTGTGGTTAGAAATTTGTGCAAGCAACACTGATAGAACATATATTAATGTAAATTCATTGATAATGATTATACAAAAATGATTCATTCATTTTTTATGACTTATCAACACTTTGCAGGATATTTGAAGCCAGAAAATATTTTTAAATTTTAAGAATTTTTTTTTTTGCAATAATAATGGTTTAGCGATAATATTCTTGCTAATTGGGGTGAGAAGAGGTGGATTCATACCATCTTCAATAACATTTGCACATAAATGAATATAACAAACCCAATGGGAATTGGAAATTGGCTCTCCAATTAACAATTATCCCTTATCCAATACACCACCCACACATCCATGTTTACAGCACCTGGTATTTCCAAATGCCCACCCATCTAAGTACTGACCAAACTTGACATTTGCTTAACTCCAGTGATCGTACAGGAACCAATGTTTTAACTTGATGTGGCTGAAAACCCTGATTTTACAATAAGGAAGAAATTACTTATAGATTAATGCTTGCATATTTATAATTAGAATATTGAGTTTTTTGAAAAAAAAGGTCTGATACACGAGAAAGCTGGCATGAAGTATTGATCATTGGACGTGCTTAATCACTGGATCAGTTTACAACTGAATATTTTTCAGGGCAGTAGTTTCTCTATGCAATTGTCAATGATTTTTTTCTACTTTTCTAAAAAAACTTTTCTTGGAATATTTTTCTATAAATTATTCATTGTAGCTTCCTCACTTGTGCTGTTTTTAATCACATTAGCTTAATCAGCTTATGTACATGGTAATCAATAATCTTCAAGGAGATTTAAATAGAATCTTTCATAAACTCAACACATTCAACTTGCTTTTTCGTAACGTTCAACACACCATTGAGACCTGCAGAAATTTCATATTAACAACTAAGATATTATCACCAATCATGCATATATATTTGTGCAATTACTGACAGAACAGAGTTATTATTGGCAAATCAAATAAGAACAAAACAAAATAACTAGAAGGAGAAAAAGTGAAAAAATTGAAAGAAAAATGAAAAAGAAGAAAAAAGAAGAAAGAAAATGGAAGAAACAAAGAAGAAAATGGAAGCAAATGGAAAAAGACAATAATGAAAAAGAAGAAAATGTAAGAAAAAAGGATAAATGAAAGAGTAAAGAAAATAGAAGAGAAAAAAGAAAATAGAAAATGCAATAATGAAAAAATGAAAGAAAAAGAAAAAATGAAAGGGAAAAGGAAATGGAATGAAAAAGAAGAAAATGGAATGAAAAAGAAGAAAATGCAAGAAAGAAAAACAAAATGAATGAAAAAAGAAAATGAGAGAAAAGAGAAGAAAATGAACTAAAATGCAAAAATAAAAGAAAACAAAAAGTAGGGATATATTCAAATCTAAGATCACTGAAACACTCAACTTACTCACATTTAGTATCAAACCAAGAAACAATTATCAAGTAAGGCCTTTTTTGGCATAACCTAACAGCTGTACATACAAATATGCAAAGTTATATAATGTTGGTTACTTAATTTAATGAGACATTAACAATGGATTGACACTGAAGCCTTATAGAACAAAAATCCCAAATCAATCATTAGACAGGTAGCCATAGGTCCAGTTTATGCTAGAGTCAAGAAGTAAATATCTATATTGCACAATATTTCTAATAACACTAAAAAATTAAGTTATAGTTGTATACCTAACTTCATTTGATTAATGAAGAAACACAATTACAAGTAGTTGAACCAAAGACGTAATAAAGAAAGTGTAATATGCAATTGTAGACACTCATATTTGTGCTCCCTCAATGGTAACATCCAACTAGACAATGTTATTTACCATTTAAGGCCATCAGAATAAGTTTTCTATTGCTTCAATAGAAAAGCTATTGAAAGAAAGATTTTACAACCATAAATTGTATATTAACTCATTAAAATAAAAGAATATATATATATATATATATATATATACACACACACTAGTGAATATACATAATATCTAACGTCAATAACATGACTCAGTTTTGTGCAGTTCATGCAATCTTCATGTGCAGAGATATTCTGACCATTATCTCTGTACCTGAAGACTGCATAAAACTCTGAGTCATGCTATCAACATTGTATATTAAATATATTCACTAGTGTGTGTGTGTGTGTGTGTGTATATTCTTTTATTTTAATGATTTAATATACAATTTGGGTATTATATATATTCACTAATATATACTTGTAGCACTTTTTCATAACATCAAGCACTGTATTTATAACACCTGAGGAAGAAATATATTTATACATACGTGCATGTATGTAGATTTTTATTCTATATATATATATATATATATATATATATATATTGGGAGGAACAGTTTTGGCAATTTATTTTATAAATGCCTGCTTCAGAAATATTATTGCTATTAGTGTTTGAAGATCTTAGTACATCCATAATGGTTTTGGAAGTGTTTGTAACTATTCTAAGATTATTTAAATGGGATAGGTTATTCTTGATAATATATTGGAGAAACAAGTAAAAATTTTTAAAAAAACGCATTTATGAACACAAAAGAGACCTCACAAAAAACAACTTAGCTAATGCACTAGTCATACATAGAAATAAATTCAACCACAATTTTGATTTTAAAATTGCTACACTCATAAAAAAAAGAAAATAACTCACTCAGAAGGAAAATTCTGGAAAGTGCCGCCATAGAATATTACCCAAATATTAATCTATGCCCAGGCTTTTTCCCTATTTCACCTTTTTTAACAAAATTACTGCTCTCCCAAACAAACGTACACAACAATATCGTAAAATCAAATGAACATGATTGAATCAGTCAACACAGCTAGAATGACAATATTCTCCACACGTGACAATAACTGACGTTATTTTCAGTTAACAATATGAAAATAGCATTCTCTACATTCCTCCAGTTGCTAAGAACATTATGTTTTTTGTTATTATTAGTTACTTTTTTAATTTAATTCATTTTGTTTTTTGCTTTGAGAAAGTCCACATTGGACAAAACGCGTCAGCAATAACTAGTTTTCCTATTGTCATTTATATTTATAAATATTGTCTTTTCTAGAGGTTAACCCTGAAAAATTTATATATATATATATATATATATATATATATATATACACACACATTGTTAAATATAACTCACAACGAATGTCTATTATGCTTTATCATGAGCCTTTCCAAGTGTCGTAGAATGGCTTTGGTTCCAAGAGAAAAATAAAAACAAAAACTGTCCAACATTTGGATATTTCTTTATTATATTGGCTGTCAATCTAAGCTTTTAGCTCACATGAGCCATCATCAGAGTGGTTATATGGACAACAGAGATGTTCACAGTCAAAGATGACATCATGTTTTGTTTACAACAACACTCTCCCATAGACTTGCCTGTGACCTTTCTGATCTTAGTTTCATTAAACAACATTTCTTAGAAAAAACTTAGCTATATACATAATTTTAGACAGACACACAATAATATTCACACATACATACGTAGAGTAAAATGACCCTTAAGATATTGGAGGCCATCTACATTAAAACAAAGCAACACACACACTCAACAAAATTACACTTCAAATCAGTCACAACATATTAAATGCATTTAAACATATGGTTCTGTTCATAACATTTCTTTCTCTCATGTGGTTATGTACAATGTTGTAAAACTGCTTTACGAAATTACAATCTGTATCCGCTATTGCACAACCATTATCTTTGTATAGCAAACGTCTATGTAAACAAGACATGATGTCATTTTTGATGCTTTCATCAAGAATCTGTGTCACTAAACAGACAATAAGCAACAAAATTCATAGAAACAATCTAAAGTCACGCTCCCCTCAGAAAAGTCTATGGCTATTCAAAAGACAAAGAGATGCCAGGTTGAAATTTGTTCATGAACATAAGGATAAGGAAAGAGTATTATGGACAGACAAAACCAAAATTGAGTTGTTTGGACATAATTCTAGAAATCATGTATGGAGGAAAGATGGTGATGCCTTCAAGCAAAAGAACGTAGTTCCAACAGTGAAATTTGGTGGGGGCAGCATCATGGTTTGGGGATGTTTTTCTACAAATATCAGTAACATATCAGTAATAGATGGTAGAATGAATGCTGCAGCATATAAAAATATTTTGGAAGCAAATTTAATGATTTTGGTTGAAAATCTTGAACTTCCTCCTGATTGGATCTTCCAACAAGATCCAAATAATCACAAGCACACAGCAAAATTTACAAAGAAATGGCTTGCTGAAAATAATGTAAATATCCTGAAATGGCCAAGTCAGTCCCCAGATTTAAACCTAATCAAGAATGTGTGGCATTATTTGAAAATTCACATCCAATCGAAAGCTCTGACAAACATCCCAGATCTGAAGACCATATACAAAGAAGAATGGGACAAAATAAAAAAAAATGTGCAAATCATTAACTGAGAACTATAAGAAGAGGTTGGTTGCTGTAGAAGTGAATAATGGCTATTCTACAAAGTATTAAATGAAGGTTATGTATTCTTTTTTGTATTGTAAGAATACTTTTTTCACCTATTAAAATGGATAAATGGGATTTATTTATATTATATCAATTTTTTTTTTCAATTTTTTTATGCATATTTAGTCATTATCCATCTGTGTCCAGTTAATTATATGAAAAGTATGTTTATTCATTAGTTGGAAATACAATAGATTAAAAAATTTATGTGTACAAATATTTGTTTCCCCTTCTCCCCACACACATACATACATACAACTCTAAAGTGTTAATGAATTTGATTTTTTAATCTGACTTATTTTTATTATTTAAAACATGACAAGGAAATAGAAATTTGCTTGATTGTGAAGTGGTTAAAGTTTGTCAGATCAAACAGTTGTTTCTCCTGTAAAAGGGTATGCAGGTTCAAATCCTGATAAAGGACACTTTTTTTTTTTAAGAATTTTTCGAGTGTGCAGGCCAGGAGATGAAATAAATACTGTTTAAAATAAAAAAAATAAAAAAAATCAGAATGTCTACTCAAATACAGGTATCCACTAAAATGAAGTTTTGAAATAATAATAATAATATATATATATATATATATATATATACACGCACACAAATATAAAAATTCACCTTCCTCTCTACCAGGCGCTGATAGCTCAGGGGTAAAATCTTCAGGTTTCAATCCCGACTTGAGGCAATCAGATGTCTATTTACACTGATGAGCTGTGATACAGTGAAACAGTCTGTCTGTGGATGACTATATATATATATATATATATATATATATATATATCCTGGTGCACCAGGACTCTGCATTCAGATTTTCCAACAAATGTGGTTCGTTCTACACAAGCCTTCAGCACTATAATCAAATGATATGGTGTGGGTAGTCTGGCTGTTGGTTCTAAGAACTGAGCTGCTTGACCCTCATACATCGAAAATGACAGGAGAGTATATATGCACACACAAGAAAAAAAAAAAAAAAAGTCTCAAAATACATGGCTTTAGCATTCATCTCCATTAAAGAAAAGACATCAATCATGACTTTCCATTAGAGAAAAAATACAAGTAACCCAAAGTAATGTTCTAGAACTATCCAGGTGTTCTTAAAGTTATGATTTTATGTTACTTTCTAATAATTCTTCCAGAGAAGAACATCTCAAGAACCCAAAATCCAACAAAAACTCCAGACGTGTAAAAGAGAAAGATTTCTCTCCCCATCCATCTTCATAAAAAATGTCCGACAAATTTTTCATCCAGAGATGGGAAACAAGATCAAAACTAATTATATACTTCTCCTGAGAGGAAGTCATTTATTATCGTCACAGATAATGTTATCAAGTGGCTTGTGTTCTCAAAATCAGTCAAAAATTCTTTATTCAAAATGAATTTTTACAAAAACTAATATTTAAAAAAAAAAAAAAAAAAAGTAATAATTTGAACTTCATAAATTGGATTGAGGAATCAGAGGGCCGAGTTCAAATTCCAAGTTGATTTCATTACATTCACTTGCATGCAAATACCCTTGAGAAAAGTATGAATCTCTTCCCCCAGCTATGGGTTAAAAAGCATGACAGACTGAGTCCTATAGCCTTGGGTAGCAACTAGTCTAGGAGAAGGAAAACTGAATTCAAAACCAGCCTGGAGATGGTTGTGCTCCATCTTACCCAGGAAATACCACTGCTACTGAAGCGGCAATATATTCCATGCTCCTATGGCACTAATAGTATTATATGTCGCATAATCATGAAATTTCATATTAATTTTTTCATAAAGTTGTTTTTAAAAAGGACTACAAACTGTTCCTCTTTTACATAATATTCACAGCTGGTTATTTTTATCAAAAAGACCTCACTCAAAAGTGATCACAAGAAGTGACTTATTTTCCCGCACTTTCTATGGTGTCACACCACCTTTCAACAAAACTGTATCATTTAAAAAAAAAGAAAAAAAGAAATGATTCGACTTTTGATATGTTCAGCTTATTTAAACCACTGATCAAACATGATCAAGCATTATCTAAAGCGAAATAAGTGTTATAGTCAGAAGATGTCAGGTTGAGAGAATATATGGAACTTAGGAAAAACTTCCTGTGTCAAATCTCTAGCTGTTTATTGCAAAATATTTCACTATTTCCATTACAAATGTTTAGATCAGCTCTATTCTTTAGTCCCACCAGTTCAAGCCTTTATGGGGTCATATCATGCTACTTACAAAGTCAAATCATTCTCATTTCCTCCCTAGCCATTATCCAATACACCACACGCACATACAAGCTTACAGCATCTGGTATTCCAAGTGGTCATCCATCTAAGTACTGACCAAGTTCAATGTTGCTTAACTTTGATCATACAAGAATCGGTGTATTCAATGTGATGGCTGTAAGCCATACCACCCACACATCCAAGTTTACAGCACCTGGTATTCCCAAACAGTCACCTACCTAGGTAACAGCCAGACTTGACATTGCTTAACTTTGGTGACTGTGCAATAACCAGTGTTTCAACATGATATGGCTGTAAGCCTCAAAAGAATGGAATTAAACAATGCAAGAGCCAGTGTTAAAGAGAACATTATAAGACCATTGGGGTGCATCCACATAAAAAAAGAAAAGATTTTTAGTGTACGTTTCTTTGCTTTCTCATATTATGGTCAAATCACACTGAAAAACAATGATTCTCGTTCGATCACTGAAGCAAGATGGAGTCAAATCAGTACTTAGACGAGAGTCCACTTGGTAACACTGGGTACAGTAAGCAACTTCCTAAAATCCATAATGTGATTTTCCAAGTATAGCTCAGATGTGGCACAAGGCCGAAAGTATGGGGTACCCAGTGAGGATCAAACTCACTACTCAGTTGCAATTGTTCTAGCAAGACAAGCTTGCTAACCATTACACCACCTTGAGGTGCCCAACAATCCAACATATTTTAGCTTTAAAAAAACCTACAAAGAATTTAAAAAAAAAAAAAAAACAAATTAATCAATCATTCTATGCACTCTATCCATAACATCTGTCATACAAAAGCAAATAAATGTACAAAATTAAAAATAGTGAATCCTATCTGTTCAGGGCTGGTTTAAGGGTCTAGTGCCTCCCCCCCACATCTATGAAACATCCCCTCCACTTAACTACATCTCAATTTTCATAAGGTAGTATTCATATACAATGCAAATTTTATTCTAACCTAATTATGTACAATAATGGATCATATGAAATATAGGTAAAGAATTCAACTACAAAAATTGAAAATAAATACGATCTATCTAAATACAAATTAGAGACGTCATAATAAATCATTCCATCTTAAATAAATAAACAAGTTCGTTTTGAGGCAATTTTTTACATCAACTTCAGATTTTTCTTCTTAAAACGTTGACTAATTTTAACTAATGGATAAAAAAAAATAGTGAATTTTATAGGTTTTTTTTTTCAAGACTTAACATGATGAAAACAAATTCATGGATTTTGACAAAAAAAAAAAAAAAAAACAGACCCCCAGAATGACGTCACAATCAACAATAATTTCTCTTCCTTTAGAAGTCAGTTGTACTTACTTTAATTTGTAACATATATAAATGTAGGTAGAAAAAAGCAAATGTTTAAAAGATAGCAAGGGTCAAAAAGCACTGCCTGAGGCCTCTCTAATCAGGCAAGCCTGCACCCCTAGTCAACCCTACCTGTCCCAATTCAAATATCCAACATAGAGGAAAAAAGGCAAGTGATATCCATTTTGCTATTGTTTGGTTACTTGAAGAGCACGGTATAATTACATATACTAAATTAGGCAAACAGCTATAACATTAATTCTAAGCAGAAGGCTGATGAATGACACTACAGTGCTATCTGAAATGCCAAAAGTAATTTTGTCATAACAAGATCTAGGTGGTATTTAATAATAAATCCACTCTTTGAAGCATACTAGTTATGCTAGTACCAGAGAAAGGGCATACAAAAACTGCATTTATAACATACTATGCAGATGTGGTAAGGAACATAAAAGGAAAGACAGTTGTTCTCTTAGTCAAATTTAAAAAATGCAAGAAACCTATATTTGAACATGACATGGGAAAATCTAGTATGGCATACCATATCTAGATAGAAAAATGTACACACTGCCCTCTCAAGAATGAAATCCAGATAACTGACAGAAAGTGCTGATGGGGAGCAAAGAAGTGTCAGGCAAACACCGAATTCAAAACTTGTACCAAATATGCTGAGCATAGTTGGCATGAAGGAGTTCCTTGGTCTAGGAACTTGGTGTACTTGCTGCTGAAAAATAAACCAGTCCAGTGTGTATATATAATAATGGACAATTTATTTGCCAATTGTTCAATAAGATCAGCTTTTCTTTTTCTCACTTACTTTAACTGAAGAGGACTGGTGATCATGCTTCTCAACAATTTTTCCTTATTATTTAAAATTGTGAATTGCTATGACAGGAAAGATAGTGGAGGGGTTTCCCATTGCCTTCTCTGTGGTTTTGAATTCAGTATTTTCCTTCTGAATTGGTTACCAACCAAAGCTCAAGAGATTCATAGCTAGAGAGGGAAGATATATGGATTCATTCCTTTCCCAAGCGCATTTGTGTTAAAGTAAACCTAACAGATGAGACTCAAACTTCAATTTGGCTTGCCAATTCCCACATAGATAACCACTATACCATCAGCACACAACTAGTAATCTAAACTGTGGAATAATGACAATACTCCATCTCACAATTTCAGACAAAAAATATTTTTTGTTTCTTTTTCTTTGTTTTTCCACTTGTTGTCATGTTCAGTTTTATCTTTTTAGACGTACATTCCCATACAAATACCCTTGGGAAAGGAATGAATCCATCTCCACCCACCCCCTCAGTTATAAGTTAAATTGTGGAAATTATATCCTGAAAAATTATTCTTTAAAAAAAAAAAAAATTGTTAATGCAACATTCACTCACAAAAAAATCTAAAATAAAAAAAATATTTTTACAATCCACAAAAAACAACAAAGTACAGATAACTCTATATGTCAGGGATCGATTTGACACAGTATTAGCATTATCAACAGGCCTCCATTTTAAAATGATAAAAAGAAGAAGAAAAATCAATATTTTTCTATTATATTTTATTGTTATGAACAGGCCTTCCGCTTCTAAATCAATAAAAACATTTTTTTTATTGTAACAAATGTTGTGGCTTGAGAAACAAATATTGAATGCTAATCTAAAAAACTATTCCCCATCAAAATTTTCCCTATTTTTAATGAGAAGATCAAATTTAAGTAGTGCCAATCATCTACAACCAGAAAGGACAGGGCATTTTAAAAAATAAATAAATATTAAAAGAAAAAATTTTGCTGTGTCCATAAAAAATATTTTATTGTCGAAGTCGGGCAACATAAATTTTTTTTAGATATTTTGATGGAGTTGCTGACATTTTTTTTTGAGATAATGACAGTTGTTTGGACACTGATAAGAGAGACTTGTTTTGCTTCTTTTTGGCATCTTGAATCTATGCTTAGCTGGTTAATCTAATTAATTTGCTTAATTGAATTGTTTGATAGTGACAATGAATATTGTAACAATAATGATAAGAGAAAGTAAGAAGTATAGCCAACCTCTACAGCATTATATGAACAGGGTGAACTGATAACAATTTTTTACCATTGATTTGCATTTAAAAAAAAAATAACACACACACAAAGATGTACACATACAATCAGACTCGTTTAAAATATCTTCTGAGATGATCACTGGTAATGGTGAGATTAGCAGTTTCCATACAGGAAAACATTCAACATTCATTGATCGAACATTCAACATTAATTTTGGTTGAAAATTTATAAATTTTTTCTCTTAAAAGTTTTTTTTTTTTTTTTTAAGTTAAACTTCTCAAGTCCAATAGCTGTTATCACTCTTGCTAGTACTGATAAGAGTTTCCTTTTTAACCCTTTGTTTATGATAGAGTGGGAACTAAATATGTTGATTATATCATGATTTTCTCTTCAAATTATATATGCTATTATAGTGGTGGCTGTTTTTGTATGTCTTCAAGTGATAGGGTTTTGGTTCTTTGTGATTCTGTAGCACTAGTCCATGAGCTTCAGAAGGATGGTCCTCACTAAGATTTATGGACTTAATTCATTTAAAGTCACCTTTGGCCATCAATCTGAGAAAGTGGTTGTATGTAGATATCTGTCTATATTTCTGAGATGAAGTATTATGTACACTATTTACATTATTCAGACTACTATCCTCATCTTTATTACCATATTTATCACAACATTTCAGCCGTTGTATACCCCGGTCTTCTTTAGGTGGTTGGAATGTCAAACTGAACCCTTTATTTTGCTCGCTGGGGTAGACTGTTCTAGTTCCACATGCCATGTCTAAAGGATGTCAGTTATCAGTTATCTCCTGTTTATCCTTTATCCACTGTGCCATGTGTCCTTATGGCACAGTGGATAAAGGCGTTGATTAGATCCAGTGACAGTGTGAGTTCAATACCTGGTTAAGGCAGTGGAGAACTTGGAGAGGTGAATTAACAGGAGATAACTGATAACTGGCATTTGGTATTTGAAATGTTCACTTCTAGATCCACTGATTAATTGCAAAACAAAGTGATCATTAGCCCCAAAGGAAAACAGTGCCATTACACTCAAACTCTCAGTCATACTGACTTGTGACTTTGTATAAGCACAACCATCAATGGTTTCTGAAGAGTACCCTCTAGTCAATTTCTCTCACAAGGATTTGATCAACCCATGGAATGGTTTTCAGGCACTTTCCAACAATGCTGCATGTTAAGATGGCCTCCCCAGACCAATAATATCAAGTCAGCTTCTTGACAAATCAATCCTGGTGAGATTCAAAGCTGGGTCTCATAATCAGAAAGAGAACTTTCTAACCATTCATCCATACACCTATAATATAAGTGGACACTGAATAGTGAGAGTCTGTTTCATGCTTGAATGCAATCTTCAGGCTTGAGATTGTCCAGCATTTACTGTCATACAGGAGGACAGACATCACATAACAGTCCAGGGCTCTTTTCTTTGTTTCTAACAATTTTTTTTGTTTCTTAATACTCTGCTTAGCTTTTGGAATGCATCTTTGTCCATCACAATACATCTTCGGATCTCAGTGTCACATTTTCCCTAATCTATTAAAACACTTCCCAGATATTTAAATTTCTGTACTTGTTTGATTTTAGTATCTTAGAGCTGTAATAAGGTTCCTGTTTATAAAAGCTAAAAGACCACAAATTTTGGAGATGACAACAATGTTTAGATTATCTCGATTGAATGTTATTAATTACTGGTTTTGTCATTTCAAATGTGGTCAAGACCAGTGGGACCAACACTTATTCCTAGCTGTCCTTAGACATTAATGATAACACCTCCCAACAAATGAAAACTGCAATCTTAGATTGCTGCATAAGTATCTAGGAACTTACTGACAAGATCAAGATTAGTGTGGGGTCTGTGGAAAAAATAATCCATAAAAACCTGCACATGCAGAAATGGTAGATTCCTCATTTGTTCACACCATTCCAGAAGTAAGCTATAGTCAAGTTCACTCAATACATGGCTCAAAAGCCACTGATAGTAGATGTTATTGAATGAGGTATGTGCAATATAAAAGGAAGTAGAAAGAAGTGAGGATGACCTTTGACTTGAAGAGGTTAAGATTGTAGTGTTCATGTAAGCATTCACATGGGAGTTAATTCCACAAACTAATAGTTCTTGGGGAAAAAACTGTTTGAGTTAAAATTCCTTCTTACAATTGGAATGTGGGTAATTTATTTATGTGGGGAGTCTGAAATGGTGGGGTGCAGGTAGTGTAATAGTTATTAATGCAAAAAGTGAAAATGGCAAAGCAAGTTCAATTCCAAGTCTGTTAGATTCATATTCACATTAATGCTCTTTAGAAAGGCATGAATCTAACTCTTCTCTCACTAGCTATAAGTTAAATAGTAGGATAGACTAGCCCGAGGTAGAAGGCAGTCTATAAGAATGCAATAAGAAACTACACTACTATCTTACCTCCCCCACTCAAAAAAAAAAAAAGACCTGCGGTAATCACCAGATAATGAAGGATGAAATCCATGAAAAGAATCCTGATTGTCTATGTCCTTAAGAGAAAAATTACATAGGATCTAATGTGGGGTTACATTTTTAACCTAAAGACTTAAAACACATTTCAAAACATGGAAACATGGTGATTTCCTATCATCCAAAAAGTATGTGCTCATTTCTTGATGTGAAGAAAATGATGTGGGATTTATAGATTTTCTGGACAAAGGTACCACAATAACCAATGATGCCACATTGTTGTAGAAATTACAGGAAAACATCAAAATCTCAAGACACATGACACTCATAAATCATATCAGTTGCAGCACAATGTACCATTAGGGCAGATTGATTTTTCACTTCTTTTTTTAGAACATCAACATTGTACTGTGTAAAACTGGAATTTAATTTGATAAGGACTGACACTAAAACTTAAGATTCATAGCTTTTACCAATTTTTGAGTATTTTGTTTTAAAGATCATCTGAGAAAATGTACAGAAATACCTTATTTCTGAAGGTTTTTGCTTACAAACTGACTTAAAAATTTAACTATTGCAAGAATAAATCTAAATAAAGTTGATATCTTGTGTATTAAATACATTGAATGGAAAATATATTCAAATGAGAATTCGAAATATAAATCATTACAAGCAAAATATGATTACAAAAACGGCTATTCAATGAAAAATATGTGTTAGATCATTTAATAGATCATAATTAATAAAAACAAAAAATAGATAAAAGTGTATATAACACCATAATACTGCAGGATACAAATTATAAGACAAAATGTTTTAAATTTGCATTGTTTCTTGAAAATTACAGTAAAACTACTACATAACTAAATTGTTCAGTATAATCTCCCTTTGAATTAAATGAAAGTCCTATTTGATGGCACAATGATTTAGTGATAATATGCTTGTGTCATGCATCTTGTCTATATATAATTTGTAAAGCTTCAGTAAATCATAAATTTTATAAGGCTTTCACTGATCACTAAAATGAAATTCCAATACTACAATTTTGAACATAAATTTAATCTTTTAAACTCATTTCCTTAAAAAATATTAATGATTTGAAAAAAAAAAATATTTGGTGTTATTATTTATCATGTCAAACCCCAACTTTCAAATTGCATGCAGCACAATGGTTCAAAGTTTATATGCCCTAATGTGCCAGCACACAACTTGTATGCAACATAATCGATACACACACCTGTGGTGATTAAATTCTTTCCTATCTCAAATATTTTTCTGACATCTCACTATCTGATTTTTATTTATTCCCTCCTTCTTCATGTGCTGTATCCTGTCAGGACGTTGGCGATCATTTGCACAAAGTTCCTGTCCTTTCGTAGTTTTTAATAAATGTTGTCGTTTTTGTCATTTCTCCTAAACCCTGTTCTGCCATCCATTTAGTACCAAACTCACTAAGTATGTTCTGCATTGTTTTCCACTGTCCCTCTTTCCCTCAGTCTGTCCTGTGAGTATCAAATTTTCCAAGTCCTCTTTCCTCATTATGTACCCTAGACATTTCAACTGTTTCTTCCTGATGTTAAGAATAACTTTCCTTTTTGTTTCCATTTTCTTTAAATCTTCGTCGTTGCTCATATTTTCGATCTCTGTTATCCTCAACATCCTTCTGTAGAACCACATTTCTGTTGCTTCAAGTCTCTTCTTCATCTTTGAGGAGATTGTCCAGCATTCACTGTCATATAGGAGAGCAGACATCACATGATAGTTCAGTACTCTTCTTTGTTTCAAATGAAATTTTCTCTCTCTTAATACACTGCTAAGTTTTTAGAATGCATCATTGGCTATCCCAATGCATCTTTGGATTTCAGGGTTGCATTTTCCATCGTCTTTTAGAACACTTCCCAGATATTTAAATTTTTTATACTTGTTTGATTTTGGTATCTCTGATTTGTAATTTGCATCTTGAGCTCACCCTTTTGTTAACAACCATGCATTCTGTCTTCTGTGTTTAGTTTGCGCTTAGTCCATTCTTTTCACTTTCCTTCACTACCTTTTGTAGGAGCTTTTAATTTAAAAGGCAGGTACTTCCAGCATTATGATAAATTGATTGGATAAAACCTTGACTGCAGTTCTAGCCTGCAAAGTTCTACAAGAAAGGTTTCTATAATTGCATAAAATGACACAAGTGAGTAACTCCTGGCAGAAGCTTTGTGGCAAAGAATTAACCACTATACCACTCTGCGTGTCTATATGTTTGTCTCCATCCACTGGAAACAGGTCAGGAAAAATATTTAATGATCTCTCCCTTCCTAGTTCCTTGGCAATTTTGTGTCACTGAATAAAAGACAGAATAAAAAAAATCTTTTTATATTAAAATGAACCAATAAGTCTACATAAAAATCTGAGTAAAAAAAAAAAAAAAAAAAAAATCTCACTTAGTTTGGGAGTAGTTTTGTATCACTAACACATAAAAAGAAAATAATGTTTATTTATAGATTAAAATACACAAATTCTGTTCCATTATTTTAACAAAGGGAAAAAGAAATGCACAATTCTAAAATACTGACTTCAAAGAGGAACAAATCATTCCCCACTTCTTTTTTGTTTAATAAAATTTCACCAAGTGAAGTGTAGGTGTGTCTTTACTATGATACATACATAAATCCTGCTAACTTGTCAGCAATATGCCAATGACATATATATATATATATATATATATATATATATATATATATATATATATATATAAAAAAAAGAAATATTTATGCTGACACTCTTTGCCTGAAAGCTAGAATATAATAGAAAAAATAAAATAGAAAAAAAGCAATTTCTGTTTTATTTTTTTTCAATCTAGAGACCAAGAAATGAGGAAACCTAAGACAAGGAAATGGGGAATGAAAATTCATAATAAAAGACAAAAAACAAAAAAAGAAAAAAGTGGGAACCTGAAGATGATGCCATTTTATAGCATCCATACCTATCACAGTTTTTGATATAGCTTTTTTTTTTTTGGAAGGGGTATGCTTTTCTTTAGAGGCAATGTATCCAAATTATTGTTTTCTAAAGATGAAAACCTAACATTACTTGAAATAGAAACAGAAATACAATAAAAAAAAAAAGCGCATGATAAAGTGTCTTGGTCTCTATAACAGACATGAAGACGTCTCAGAGAGCACAGAAAAAGTGGTTGTCAGCAATTTCTCTTATAAGTAAGGAGAGAAACTGAAATACAAGACTGAAGTGACCTGATGATTGGGAAAAAGAAAATAAAGCAAAAAAAAATGGTATTACTCTTAGAATGTAATTCAAATAAGTGGTGTCCATAGCAAAAAATTAAGTTTGTCAACAAACAAATACAATTGGTTTTCATATCAACTTAATAGGACATCTATTTTATTTTTACAAATTTTCAGAAAAAGTAAAGTCAATGTCTATTGCAGACCCACTGATATTCCATGAGACAGGTAAGTTTTTTTAAACATCATCTGTTCAAGAAGGTCTGAAACCAACAGAAAAGTTTCAGTTTTTCAGCCTTGTCTATATTCCATAGCATTGTGGAGATTGGCTGCAAGACTTTAGGCCTTCATGCTATCTGCTTCCATTATATATTGGTAGCTGTAGAGTCCACAAGAAATGAAGACCATTTTTAAGAGAGAGTGTATGTATATATATATATATATATATATATATATATATATATATATATATATATAAATTGGGTATTGGCCAGCAATCCCTCTTATTTCATAAAAAATGACTGACAATGTACTAGTTAAGTTTTTATTTAAAGTAGGAAACAAATCTCAATCTAACATGTTTCACTTTATTAAAGCCTCATCAGAGATCAAGATAGAAATTTCTATCTTGATCTCTGATGAGGCTTTAATAAAGTGAAACATGTTAGATTAAGATCTGTTTCCTACTTGTTCTTTATCCTATCAGTTTATCAGATTCCTATCCATATATATATATGTGTGTGTGTGTTTATAAATATAAAAGTGGACACTGAGATCAACACAGAGTGGCCACAGTCTGTTTCATGTTTTTATGCTCAATATAGTATAACCTAAGACTATATTTTTATCATATATATATATATATATATATATATGTAAAATTTTAAACATTATTTTAATGGATACCCATATATAAAATAGACACCGTTTTTTTTTTATTATTTTAAATAGTGTATATTACATCTACTGGTCTGTGTACTCAAGAAAACCGAATATAGAAAATGTGCTCTTTTGAAGGGTGTGGCCTTACGTTCCACGTGGTAAGAGAATCTACCATTTGATCCCACATGCTTTAGAATACTTATTTTTAGTGGATACTCGTGTTTGAAATAGATATCCTGTTTTTTTTATTGAAATAAAGGAATCCGAGGAGAGTCATGATCACCAATATCCTCAAGTGACATGGTGTTTTAAAACAATTCCTAAATGGGTAGGCCATGTTTTCAAACAGCAAATAATACATCTATCTGTATTTTTAAGACCTATAAACAATTTCTATATTTAAATTGCAATCATGCACCATATAATTTCAATGGTTCCTTCTTGCAAACAAACTTACTTAGAATTATTCGTTAAAAGTCAAATAACAAATGTTTCATAACATAATAATTGGTGGGGGCATTAAATCATATTTTTTTTTTTTGTTTTTTTTTGCTTTTTTTTTGATAAATGATCTTTTTTAATCATTTAAAATAATGTAAACATATCAAGAGAAATAATTTAGTTTTTTGTAATATTCCTAAAATTATTTTATGTTTCCTGTAATTGTTATTTGAATTAGGATTGGAAATAAAGCATAAAACTGCTAATAGAAATATTCATAAATGTGAGAATTAAAGAGCCTGGAAATAATGCAGTTTAAAACCTTAAAAAAGAACAATGATGAGTAAGAAGCCAACATTGTCTTTCAGTAGTAAGCCTACAACTTGAAAGATTTTATCCTAAAAGCTCCAAAATTAAGTTTTCTCAAACCAACAATAAAGACTATGAATTTAAGTGCAGTACTAGATTGGCAGCTAGGTCTCATCATTTTACAGTTGAAATGACTAAATGTAAACACATTTTCTATATTAACAGTTTCTTCTATCGAATTTCTCATTTGTGGAACTCTTTCAGTTTCTTGCTTCCAAATCAACTTTGATCTTCAAAAATTTAAATGCAAAGTTGATTGTCATTTTCTATCTTCATAATTAATGTTCTTTTATTGTCCTCTCTCTCCTTAATAGTATATTTTTCTCATATTCTCTAACACTCATTAACCCCCTGGCATTTTAGTGGCTTTATTGCCTTGCTTGGGGAAAATGATTAAAAACAAAAACTGAGGCAAATTCAGGACAATAAAACTGTCCAGTCTTTATGACACAAATTTCGTTGAAACTCCATAATTCCTTAACCTCTCATCAATCGAGACCCTCAAGTTCATCCAGTTGAAGCTAAAACTGCCAAAATATCATAATGGTTCATTTGTTGTTCCCATTTTAAGCAAACATCTCGATTTATTTTTATTCAATGTTCTGAGTGATGCAGCACACTGAAGAAGACTATCTTGATTGACATTGTATTGATCTAATTTTCTACAGAATAAGCATCATTTCTTAATAGATTTAGAAATATAGCCGTCTCTTCTACTTCAACAGCTTCATACCCCACACTTCTCACCTGTGGAACTCCCTCCCCTTTTTCTGTTTCCCTGATAGCTATAATCTCCAACTATTTAAATGTAATGTCAATCGACGTCTCCAGATGCCTTGATCTATCCCCTATCCTTCTCTTTATCCTTTCCTCTATCAATCCTCTTTGCCCTCGCTCCAACTCTCTGTAACCCCTTGCATGCTAGTCACTTCCCACCTTGCTTGGGATGAAATGCTTGAAAAAAAAAAAAAATCATATCAGAAGGAAAACTGATGCAAACATTTGGGTCCAATTTTAGAAAAATTAAGGCCACTATTTTATTGGCAGCTACAATCTTAACAGCATAGGTTATGCAGATAACACAGTGTTGATAGCAGACACAGAAAGAAAGCTACAAAAACTCCTACAGAAAGTACTGAACGAAAGTGAGAAGAAAGGATTAAACATCAATCGCAAGAAGACAGAATGCATGGTTGTTAGCAAAACGATGAGCCCAAAATACAAACTGGAGGTCAGTCAGTTATATGCCATGCATAATACACACTTTAAGCCTATAGAACCCGGTTTGTTCTGCTATTTACCCATAGCTGGGAGGAGAAGAAGGATTCATACCTTTGCCAAGGGTATTAGTACATAAGTGAATGTAATGGATTTGACTGGAATTCAAACTCGGTTCTCCAATTCCTCAATCCGAGCCACTATCTTTTACTCCACCATGCCTCAGAGATACCAAAATCAAACAAGTGCAGAAATTTAAATATCTGGGAAGTGTTTTAACAGGGGACAGAAAGAGCGACACTGAGATTCGAAGGCATATTGGGATAGCCAAGGAATCATTCCAAAAGCTAAGCAAAGTATTGAGAAATAGGAAAATTTCACTAGAAACAAGGAAAAGAGTATTAAAAACCACTACATGATATCTGTTCTCCTGTATGGCTGTGAGTATTAGACAATCTGCTTAAAGATGAAGAGGAGACTTTAAGCAACAGAAAATGTTGTTCTACAGAAGGATGCTGAAGACACTGTGGGCCAAACGTGAGCAACGACAAAGTTTGGAAGAAAATGGAAACAAAAAGGAAACTTATACTTAACATCAGGAAACAGTTAAGGTTTCTGGGCATATAATAAGGAAGGTGGGCTTGGAAAATCTGATACTCATGGGACACATAAAGGGACAGAGGGAAGCAAGTCATGACATATTAAATAAGCTTGAGTAAATGGATAGCAGAACAGGGGTTAAGAGAAATAACAGAAAGACAAATTTTATTAAGAACTAGAAGTGACAGAAAGTTGTGAAAAGCCATGATTGCCTATATCCTGAGGGGACATGGCACATGAAGAAGAAAAGAACATGCTAAATTTTTGTTTAATTTAAATATCATCAACAAATTTATATTTTGATCCCATATAGCTCACTTTAATCACCTGGACAATATTTTGTCCATAAATAAGCTCACTTCAGGTTTTGATCAAAATTTATGGTGAGAATACATTTTTGAAACCATTTCAAGTATTGTCATGCAATTTGAGCAGCATTCAATAAAAATTACAAAAAATACACAATTTTCTTTATTCTTACCTATTTTCTCTGCAGGTACCTATGGTTTCTTCATTTATGAAGAATTTCTGATAGGGAACTACATTTTTACTATGTACCCTATAAATGTGACTATGTTTGGCTTGGTTTGTAGCATATCAACCTCAATGGGTTATTTAATGCCAACAAAATTTTTATTTCTGGTAATATTTTTTCTTCAAAAATGTACAGCTGGAAATTTTTTTTCCAAAAATATATTGCTAGTAATAATTTTTTTTTTTTTTTTTTTACAAAGTATTTCTGGTATTAAAACCTATTTTTACACTTACATAGTGTTTTGACCCCAGTTTGTGGGCTATTTACCTATAGTTAGGACCCTAACAGGTGCTATCACTCCGGGCCAGGGTGGACCTGGGAACACCAGCAATTAAGAGGTGGTTCCACACACTTCAAAACCTCCTGATCAAAGGATTTACTGTTAAACATAGTTTATCATCTTACCCAGGATGCAGATGTAGTTTATTGTCATACCCATGTGACTATGTGATGTATGTGTTTATCCTTTACTTATTTTAGTGGCAGTTGTCTTATATGTACAGAAGGTTGTAATGAACTGTTCTCAGCACTGTTTCCTATGAATGTATTTTTATCCAATTGATACTTTAACAACTTTCCTCTTTTATGTATCATTCACAATACATTATTCACCAAATCAAGCACAACTAATGTCACTCAACTGCTGACCTTTTATACATCCTGACTCCCAACCAAACAGCCACTGCATTCAGCTGTTCAACAAAATCAATACCTACCAACCTACCTACCTACAATGAGCTTAACCCATTAACTACAGCAGAAGTTTATTTCAAAGCCACAGAACTGAAATAACAGATCTTCCTGTTATTCAAAGTCAATGGGTTAAGATGTCCAGTGTGCCTGTGGGACACTGCCCCACTCCCAATAGAAAATATCCTTTACCCAGGCATTAATTCAATTCTGTATTTTGTTACTTTTAGCTTTAAGTCATTTCTTAAATGTATATCCAAGTTTGGATAAAGACCAACAAACAACACAAACTACCATAATTTCTTGGAAATAATACATACACATAAATAATCTGCAACCCAACAAATGGTTAAAAATTAAGAAATATATCTATCCCTACATAAAATACAAACTATAAATTTTGTCAAAAAAATATTAAATAAAATAACAATAATAATAATAATTATGAAGACATTTTGTTGACCTTGACATTATGAATAAAATCGAAACTAAGCAGCTAAAATAATGTTGAAAATTACTTTGTGATTTTCCTGATAAATATAACATTTTGTTTTACCGTCAAAATGTTGTCAAAACATGCGAGAGGTTTCAAGAAGTCTTGCTGCACAACAGCCATGGATGGCTCTGAAGATGACATCCTTTGGCAAGAGAATGAAAAGGCTGAAGATAATTTTGAACAGGATGAAGTTAATATTGTGAATGATAATTTGTTTAATGACAATTTAAATATTGATTCTATAATAGAAGGTGGTGATGATGATGAAAATTAAAATTTCAATGAATTATTAACAAAACAATATGGGGTATGAAAAAAATCTTAAAACAAAAGAATATACAAATAAAAACTGAATTGATATTAGTAAAAACTAAACTCATAGATGATACCATTAAGGTTAAAAAAAAAAAAAAAAAAAATCTGTCTATATTTCTGTGATGAGGTATTATGTACACTATTTACATTATTTGGACACATGGCACAGTGGATAAAGGCGTTGGTTAGATCCAGTGACAGGACTCAAAGAGTGTGAGTTCAATACCCAGTTAAGGCAGTGGAGAACTTGGAGAGGGGAATTAACAGGAGATAACTGATAACTGACATCCATTAAAACATGGCACATGGAACTAGAACAGTCTACCCCAGTGAGCAAAATAAAGGGTTCAGTTCGACATTCCAACCACCTGAAGAAGGCCAGAACGTACAACAGCCAAAATGTTGTAATAAATATGGCGACAAAAATGAAAACAACAGTTCGAATAATGTAAATAGCGTTTTTTAAAAAAAAAAAGATAACCTGATTTACAATCTGTTTCAGAAAAATTCATTTTTCTGTTTGTTTATTTGTTTAGTGGTATATCAATTCCTTATAGGTCATTTAATGCCAAAATTAAATTTTCTTGAGAGTGTTAGTAATTTTTTTTTTTTTTTTTTCCAAAAATACATGGAAATTTTTTTTTTTTTTTCAAAAATGTTGTTACTATGAAAATGTATTGCTGGTATTTTTACTATAAAAATTTTAATACTTTCATGGTGTTTTCACCCCAGTTTGGAGGTTAACTATTAGCCCATAGCTGGGACCCTAACAAGTACTGCCACCCCAGGTCAGAGTGAACCTGGGAACAACAGCAATTAAGAGGTGGTTGCATGCTCTTCAAAAGCACCCAATCAGAAACCTTGCTGCCAGATATACCTAGGGAAGCCATTTTTCTGATGATACTGATAAGAAAAAAATGACAAAATAGCAGTTTCCAAATTTCATCTGATTATCATCCAACTTGAAATTATATATATATATATATATATATATATATATATATATATATATAAATAAAATATAAGTTATCTCCCTTTCATAAATAACTCCTGCTGATAGTAGGTCGGGTTCCATTCATCTGATAATAGGTATGACTCAAAATTAGGTTCAAAATAAAATTTAGGTACCAAGGTAGAAGTCGAGACAACCACTAACAGGACAGACATGTTTTCAGCCTACTCTAAGAACAGGCAATGCTGACCATGAGCAAACTTGAATGATACAAGGACAAGTGACTATCCAGAGAAAATATGAACAACACCAGATAAGTGTTTCAATCTATTTCAACAGACTTGTATTTGGATATCGTCCCTGAGAAAGAATACGTTTTTAGCAATCCTCTATTCTTATAATGTATTTCTTATATAAAGTATGTTTTCAAACTGTCCAATTGACTAATCTTTGATCATCAAGCCATGACTCAATTTGGGGAGTTGTTAAATTTCCCACAATACATGCAGGACACGATGGATAAATTATCATCTAAATTATGCAAAAATAACACTGACATCACATTTTAAGAGATATATTTACCAAAATTACAAAAATATCTTGAAATTCTAAAACGTAAATTTATTCAATAAAATCACCATTGGCTTCAACCACAGCCTCCAGATGACTTCAGAATCTCCTGCAACTCTTCTGAACAGTCTGAAAGTTGATGAATGCTGCCATAATCCTTGCCTTCAGTTCATCTTTGGTGTTACAAGGAGTTTTGTTGGTCTCTCACTCAAATAATAATCAAGGTGATGGCAGTCTGGGGCATTAGACGGCCAGATGTAAGGGGGTGATGTTGTCACAGAAACTGACAGCCATGACAGTGTTCTGCTGCTTGTGTAGCATCATGCAGAGGCTTATTGCCTGACATGGGGACTTCCAGCAGCCACCCTCTTGACCCAGGGCAGTACTACCTCCTCAAGGCACTTGATATAAGCCTCTGTGTTGAGTCTGAGACCATGAGGAAAGATGAATGGAGGCATAACATCGCCATCACTCCCAACACCTTAGTAATCACCATTACATTCATTCAACTCTTTCTGAATCTTCTGCACAGTCTTCAGGTTAACAACCAAACACTCTGAAATGTTCATATTGGAGCTTCTGGTGCAAATTCTGAGCTGTACAGTATGCCGTTTCCAAATTTGTAGCAGAGTGAATTGTGTCATGGGGCTCTTTTTCTCACAGATGGTGCCCAACTGACCCTACTATACTGTGTAGTTGACAAAATCAAAAACAACACACATCAGCAAAATTAAAAATATAAAATGATGACAATTTACTCATCACAGTTTTTATATATATATATATATATATATATATACACACACACACATATAAGACAATTCTGAAAACCTAGGAAGTTCAAGCATCAAACCAAAAAGAGTAGCATAAGACATGTTTCATTAAGTTAAAGGGTTTTGAAAACAGTAGACTGAAGCACTGTGATCAGCTTCATCAAGATCTGAAGCAGAGACAACATCAAAATCCTGCTTCAACAAATTTCATCTGTCAGTATGGCTTTGTCGCCTGCAGCAAGGCTGGTCTAGTATCACACTTAAGAAAGCATGAATGAAATATGTCTTTCCCTTACCTGATTTTCACCACAATAGCCCCTGCTAGTATGTATAAGTGTAAAACAAAAGGGACCATCCACTGCTGATCCTTATTTATCATTCATGATAGGAGTTAACATATTATTATATATATATATATATATATATATATATATATAAAAAGGAATGAATGTATTTATTTGAATCCAACATTTTTATTACTTCAAATGTTATTATAGTGGATATTCTATATTTGAAACAAATGCCCCAATTTTATTTATTAAACAGGGCATATTACATCTATCAGCCTGTGCATTCACATTCAAGAAAACCTAAAGAAATATGTGTTCCCTGAGAAGAATTGACCCTGCATTCCATTTTTTAGGGAAAGTCACCATTTGACCCAGTTTGCTTTACGATAGCCTTAATACACACTGTTTAATACATAAAAATGAGGTATTTATTTCAAATACAAAGTATCCACTATAATAACATGCATGTGTGTAATCAAAAAGTTCATAGCTAAATTATAACTTTTCCAATTAATAATTTTTAATCTTTGATTAAATATTTACATGTGAATTAAATTCAGTGTCTAGAAAAAGTTAGATTGGTGAATCTTCCATATCAACTCATGGGAAAATTATTTAATGTTAAAATTAGTCTTTTTTAATTATATATTGATAAATATTGGCCATCTATGTTCAAGCCTGCAGGTAGATGTAGATAATAGTAATATTAATCTGGTCTTCACCAAGGCCCATAGTTTTCACACAATCAAAACCATTTTTAAACCTCGATCTTAAAAGGCATTTGAATACAGCTGACAATTGAGGTATTTCTGAACAGGTGTGATGTCATGCATGACATCCATATGAAAGTCTTGATCTGATGAGGCTATTCAAAAACATGCCTTGAATTTTCAGGTTAATGTTTTAGTTTTAATAAAATAACGTTTGTCAAGTCCAAAAGCTGTTATCCCTCATTCCAGTATTGATGGGGTGTTTCCTTCCTAACCTTTTATTTGAGATAGTGTGAAATGTTAACATCTTGATTATGTCATTATTTTCTCTTCTGTGATATCAATTGTAGCTGTTTTTCTGATTAGGTTTGGTGCTATGCATGACATTCATATAAAAGTCTCAATCTGACGAAGCAATCTAAGAACATGACACAAGTTTTTATGTTAATGTTTCGATTTTAGTTGTTGCAGCAAGTCCTCAAGTGATACGGTTTCCGTTATCTGGTACAGTTCTTTGTTTCTAAATATTGCCAAGAAAGAAGCTTATGTTGAAATATTGCCAAGAAAAAAGTTTATGTTGTTATATTAATATTTGAAATATTTGCTGTGTGCAATAAAGGCCAAATGTTTGATAGTAACTTATGTTGGCCAGTACCAAATATAATGAACCAGTTTCTTTATAATAAAACACCAGTTTCTATTTAAGTAAATGTTGCCTGTGAAAATATATTTTGAGCTTTGATTTGATCTCAAACGAATTAGAAAAAAATTTTGAATTTTCAAATGAAAACAAATAATTAAATATGCTATGATTTCTGTCCCCAAGGCAAGACTTTGATAAATTAATGAATTATTTATTTATGGCACTCATTCGTTTTGACACTTCAGTTTATGGTAGTAAAACAGACAAATTTCACCATAACAAGATTTTTCTATCACTTACAAAAACATTGCACGAAAGAAAAAAGAACTTTCTTTTTATTTGACAAGTTTGGTAAACAAAAAAAAGACACTGGGAGGCAAAAGGAAATAAAATTTAATTTGAAATTACGGTTTTCAGAGATTGATGATGATGATAAAAACAAAGAAAAACAAAATTTCTATACTTTAAATCATCCTTAATCATCTGAAACGATTTGAATCTTTTTTTTTTCTTTCTTTTTAATCAAAATTTATCATTGAAACAGTGAATTGTTTTTCTCTCCATTGTTTGAATCTTCAAACAATTTTCTTCAATGCTTCTTTGTTTGCCTCTCATTAAATTTCGTCATTAAAATGTAAATGTTCAATCACATCTTATTGGTACAGTAGAAGCTTTATAATAAAACACCAGATCAACAATTTAACAAGATTTAAAGGCCACACAAAGATAGAGTAAACAGTAAGTGTTACTCAATGGCGACTAATGTTTCTTTTCTTGATTTAACTGACATTTCATCTATAAGTCTCTTCAGGTCATTCCACAAATCTCAACAAATAAAAATTTCATGAAAAGAGAAGTAAACTATCAGACAAGCAACCAACATTTACCAACTTATTTTTGCTGTTTTTATTAAGCTTAGATTAGTGTGGTACAAGGCCATATATATAAGCCACCCATTGAGGAACAAAAACTCATCATACTAATGGTTAACCAGACCAGCTCAAAAGTCATTATCCTAGTAACATAAAATACTAAGCTTATCTTGGTTTAGCACAAAGTCACAAGTATAAGGCACCCAGTAAGGAACAATCTCCTCAGACTAACAGTCAAACAAATCAGCTCAATAACAATTATCCTATTCTAAAATAATATAAAATACTAACCATAACTTGACACAAGGCCACAAATATTGAGTGAGTTTCCAACTCAAAACTCAGTAGTAATAATCAACCAAACAAGTTCACAAAACCAGTAAAGCATAGTAGAAGGTTTTAAAATTTTAAGTTTAACATGGTTTGACCCAAGGCCACAAGTATGATGCACCCAATGAGGATTCAACTCACTACTCAGTAACCATTACTCAATGTAAATGCCCCAAAATACTAAATTTAGCTTGGCACAAGGTCACAAGTATGGAATACCCAATGAGGATCTCTCCTGACTCAGTTGTAATGGACAAATGACTAGTTCAATAACCATTAACCTATGCCAAAACACCCTAAAATATTAATCTTAGCTTAGTTTGGCACAAGGCCATAAGTACAAGGCACCCGGTTAAGATACTCACACAACAACCACCTTCAGTAATCTGTGCCCTTGAATGGCTCTTGGCACTTATATGAGATGAATATTAGTAAAAAAAAAAAAAATGAGAATTTGTATTTACTCAACCCCTCCATACAAGGTCAGGTCGTGACACAAGGTTCGTTTAATGTGGGTACACCCAAGCTAGGAACAAAATTGTCCGAGTCCCCCGCAAATGTCGGTTGTGCTGGCACCAATCCCTCTCTCTGGCACAATGAGAGGGTGCAGCCTTCGGCAGCTGTTCCCCAGGGCTGGGCACCTCTCAGTATAATTTTCCTCAGTTGCGACTGTCCTTTGACGGAGTCACCCCCGAGTGCATTCTACCCAAAGACAGAGATGCAACTGAGAAATGATAAATAAGGTGTTACACACTTCGAGAGAGAGTATTTTACACACTAGCTTGCTTAGAATTACCCTAGGTCAAGCTACCCAAAGATACTAAACTTAGTTTAGCACAAAGCGACAAAGGATGGCTGATGCTCAACTCCACAAGAGCACCTCTCTGTGCCTGCTTGGTCTCATGCTGTCCACTGACCTGAAGTGGAACAACTACATTGAATCTATAGCTTCATCTATTGCAAGGAAAGTTGGTTCTCTGTGTCGTGCCAGGTTTTTCTTGCCAGAGTTCATCCTTCAAATCAAACATTCATCCTTGCATAGAATACTGCTGCTATTCGACAAAATCCAGAGATGGATATGCAACATGACTGGTCCTGATCTGCCATCCCGTCTGCAGTTGCTATGTCACAGACATGCCGTGGCTTCCCTCCGTCTTTTCTACAAGTACTTTCATGGCAATTGCTCCGACGAGCTACTTTCACTGCATGAATTTAAGTGTGCTACTAGGTTGGCATCTTGGTCCCACCCTTTCACTGTCAAAACAACCAAATGTAGCTATCTCTTCTACTCCAACAGTTTCTTATCTTGCACCTTCCATCAGTGGAACTCCCTATCTATCTCTTGCTTCCCTGATAGCTCTAATTGTCAAATATTCAAATGTAATGTCAAATGACATCTGCTGATGTCTTGACCTTGATCCTTGTCCTTCTCTTTATCCTTTTCCCCAACACCACTCTTTACACTTACTCTCTGTAACCCTTTGCATGTTAATGGCACTCCCACCTTGCTTGGGGTAATTTGCTTAAAAAAAAAAAAAAAACAGCACTCAGTGAGAACCAAAATCACTATTCAGAAACCATCATCACCATGGAGGTGCTCTAAAATATGAAATTTAGTTTGGCTGTTGGCCACATAAAGCACCTAATAAGGATTGAACTCACAACTCAGCAGTAATGAGCAAACACTAACCATTACTAGTATCCCTTATTAAATTGCAGTTAACATGATAAATGTTCGTATTTTTATTTCTAAAAGTTCATGCTTAGACACTGCCAACCTTAGAATATAAAGTATATATAAAGTTGGATGCTTTATTCCTAAATGCAATTTCATATATAAATTAATGTTAATAACTTCAAAGACATAATTGGGAAATATATTGAAATTATATTGAAAAAAAAAAAAAAATACATTTAATATACTGAAAAAGAAAACCTTTAAAATAATAAAACACTACCCAAAAGTCTATTTTAATATATGATGTACTTAGTAAGACAAGTCAAAAATTGCAGGAAGTATTTGAAATTTTATCAGCAAGGATTTTAATGACTGTTTTATAACTTCCTTACCTCATTAGATTAACATAGCATTTCTATTAAGTTCACTTTTCAAATTATTATACACTTAATAATAAAAAGAAAAAATAAGTAAACACTTATTCTCACTTAAGTACATCAATAAAATTAATGAGACCTTGCTTATTAAAAAGTGATAGCAAGTTATCAAATAAAAAAAGCCATCAAAAAGTCAATATTGATTTAGTCTGCTGTAAGAAAACTTAAAAAAAAAAAAGTTGACACTCAATTATGGCCACAACTCTCTTCAACTTGAGATTATGATTTAGCTGTAAAGACAGGAATTCTCAACACACAGACTTTTGATTCTATATCAACTTCTATTTTTATTACTCATAAGCATCTCATCCACCAAATATAATGGGATTATTTAGGTATGGGTTGATACTTCTCCCCAGAATCAGAGAATCTTGGGTGCTTTGGATCAAGGATCACAGTGTCACTTCCCGGCCCTCTACTAGAGTAGAATATTATTCAAATTTTATTTTTAATATTTTAAAAATGTTTTTACTGAATAAATATTTAATCATCTAGGGTTTTTTTTTTTTTTTTAATATCGGTTTATGTGTCATGTGTGATACACACTTAGGCGATCATGTATTTTTCGATACATGACTGACGAGGCAGAATTTTTGCCGCGGTAGACCAGTTGCCATCCAAGGCTATGGAACCCAGTCTGTCCTGTTATTTGCCCATAGCTGGGGGAGAAGATAAGAATTCATACCTTTGCACGTAAGTGAATGTAATGGATTCAACTGGAATTCGAACTCGGCTCTCTGATTCCTCAATCCAAGCCACTATCCATTACTCCACCATGCCTATGTTCTTTTGAGACAAGAGTATTTTTATGAAGACCAGAGAGTTTGCATAAAAATTGTTACACTTCTACATCATTTTCAGGTCAGTGGTTAAAACCCACCAAAATTGTGAAGGATCCATTTCCAGTTTACGGAAAATTATTTTTTTCGTATATACTGACTAATGAGAGATGTGCTCTCAAGTTTTTGTAACAACCCAAATGGAGTGGGGATGGGATTGTAGCCTAATTTTCCAAATATATAGAACTCGGGACTGTAGATGCGAGGGAAGACCTTTTAACAGCAAGAGGACAAGGTAAATCAAGGAGAACAAGAAGGCTTTTGACATCAAGAAGAGAGCATCAAAAAGGCACCAATTACAAGCCAGCTGCAGAAAGACAAAAGAATTTTGAAGTTCAAGTGAAAATTCTCCTGTGGTTTGACAGGCAAGATCGAAAAAGAATTTAAAGAATTTTCCCAAGTATGAACAGTGTGATTTTAAAAGGGACTTTTGAAAATTTACTATATGTCCCAGAGTCGAAAGTAAATGTAGATGTTTTTGCTTTTTCTTAAAAAAGTTGGTTGCACAGTTTTTTTTTACTACTGCCTTCTTGAATTCTTTTCCCTTTTTGTTTTTTTTTCAAAATCCTTGTCTTTTCCCAAACTGTAATTTTTTTCCATTTTTCGATAGTAATCCTTTTTATTTGAAATTGTTATCCTGCCTTAATATAAAATGCACAAAACGAAATTTTTGTGCAAACTTTGTATTTGTACCTTTTTCACAATTGTGTAATAAATGTGTTTTCCTTTTAAAATTTTACGCAGTCTTATTTGTATTGCTATTTTACACTTCTTATGACTTGCTAATCCGACTAAGATTTGGTAAGGAATAAAATTTTTATAGTATCTGTGTACTTTGTCTACCATTATTTTTCATTATTCAACTGCAGTCTGGATCATCGAGCCAATGCAAACGATTCTTTCTTTAGCTGTATAGTAGGTTATACGCCAGGGCTACATACAATTTTGAATTCAAAGTTACTTTCTCCTAGAACCCAGTCTGTCCTGTTATTTTACCCATAGCTGGAGGGAGAAAAAGAGGATTCATGCCTTTCCCAATGGTATTAGTAAGTGAATGTAATGAATCTGACTGGAATTCAAAGTCAGCTTTCCGATTCCTCAATCCCAGCCACTACCCATTACTCTGCCATGCCTCCTTTGCCTAGAGCAAGCATCTGTTTATCTCGAAATATAAAGGTAGCACCCTCTTTGGTCAACATTCAGACCGTCGTTAGAGTGACCTCTCCAAGGTGCAAGCCTGAATGATAGTATATGGAGGCCATGCACTGACCCAGTTACATACCCCACCCCAACATACTTTCGGCTATACCGATATAATCCAAAGGAATACAAGGCATTACATTTAGAGACTGTTTCCATAAACTTTTCTATGCAAGATAACGGAGGTTTAAAATCAGGGTTTTCTTTCCCCTAGATGGACTGCTTCCTGGGCTGTTGAACTCTATCTGTGACACCATTTAGCTATGGTAATTAATTAACTAATTAGCCATAAAAATTGAACAGAAAAATGTTGAAAACAGAAAAGAAAGGTTAAGAGATATCCCGAGGGATATACTGATCAACATAAGATGATTTTATTTTTTTCAAAAAGTCTATTCTTCTCAAGAAACCAAAGAATTGCATCAACGATAATTTTATGAAAAGGCCATGTGGTGATCTCTGACGATTGGTGATGGTCGTTAAAATTGGTGATTAAGAAATCACAAAATAACCAGAATCAATGAAGATGCGGTCTATTGTTTGAGAGTACAGAAATATTGTGTAAACAGGTAATATGACCAAGGAAATGGCCAGACGAAAACATCATGTGTTAATTATAGGAATTTTGGCAGGGTTCAAAAAGGGTTTGTGTAAACAAAATTCCAGTTGATAATTCTAACTGCTCATGATCTGGGAACAGAATCCTGAATAAGCATAGGTGTCAAAGAGTTAATTAATGAATCAAGCTTACCCATACCAGCATGACCGAGATGCCATTGGTCATGTGGTAGCAGTAGTGACAGGCAGAGGTAAGGTAGTGAGAAAGATAAGTTACTAATGCCCACCGAAAGGAATTGGTGTGGGGTACCAATTGGAGGAGGATAGCTATCCTACAACCTCTCCTCGTGGACGAAGGGATCCCCCTAGTAATAGGAAGAAATTAATCTTCCAAAAAATGGAAAGTAATTAATTTTCCTAGCCAGATAACAAAGGGACCCTTGTTGGAAATTGGGGATTCACCGAAAATCCCAGGCTGCATCTAAACCTGCACCAGGTTTTGGTTGAAGTCCATATAAGTGAATGCCCTCAGGCAGTTTGCTAGTCAGTTTGAGTCAGCAGTAGTAGTAGCCATGAGCAGGAGCCAGAAAGTTGCCATGTAGAGAGATTCCATGATTCCTGCTGATATGACAGCCTCAAACCACCATTCTACAAACAGCAAGTTATACTGATGAACAAAGCTAAGTCAATACCAAAAAACTAAACCAGTTGACTTAGAAGACCAGAACTTGCCTGGAAGTATAAAAGTGTCACTCTCAGAAGAAACGGGTTGAGAAGAAAACACACTCCTATATATAACAGATTGTTATGTCACCTCCAGTTTAGACTCACCTTGCACGATGGCTCCAGTGTCTGATTGATTTTGTCTACCTGAGATCAAAATCGCAACATTGGAAGCAAGCTGAGAATGACAGAGCTGGTATCGAATCAGTTGCATCTGGTGTGAAGCCATTACGTATTTGTGTCGTTAGAATCGACTAACCTCCCATTTGGTACCAGGTAGCAATGACTGCTAATTATCTGGGTCACATATTGATGGCAGTGACTAAGAGTCAACCCCAGAATGCCCCAGTAGGTGTCACAATCTACCCAAAGCAGCTAGTTATGAGATGCCAAAGGTTGTCATAACCAGGGGTGATAGTGAGGACAATCTTCCACTGTCTATAAAATGCTTCTGAAAAATGTTTCTCAAATAACCTCTGACAACCAAGAACTTTGCTTATAATCAGTGTAATATCAGCATTTTTAGGCATTGTGACACCAAAGAATCATTAAAAAGCACAAATCCTAAATCAAAAAGTAAAACATATGAGACTGATCACTTGAGCTTACTTTAAAAGACATCCATAAGAGAAATTGAAGACAGAATAAGCTGTTCTAGGGGTAGTTTCATCCAACACCACAAATTTCTACGAAACCAAAACATCAACCTGAAAACAGGAGTCATGTTCTTAAAGAGCCTCGACTTTCGTATGGATGTTATGCATGATGCCAAAACTGTTCAGAAATATCTGCATACAACCGCTTCCTAAGATCAGTGGTGAAAAAATACTTTGAGCGAGTAAAAGACCGAGAGTGTTGGCAAAGATCATCCTGCCAATCCTTCTAGAAGAATCCGGGAGAGACCCCCTTCCTAGACCACGCCCTTCACATATACAAACGTAGATGTAATGAAATGGGTACTGACCATTTAAACATTCCACACAACATCTTACAATAAAAGACAATAATCCTACTTTCCCTCGCATGTTCAATGTACTGGTGATAAGTGGGGAGGTTATGCTGATGACATAGGTGGTCATCGGATAAGAATGATCTTGCAGAGAAAATCAGCATCATCTATCCAGTGTTGCAAGAAATGGAACTCAAGATAAACCCTCCCAAAACAGAAACCATGATCTAGAATTGGTATGAAAGCAGAGATGGCACCTAATATGAATCCACTATAAAAAGTACAGAATATAGAATTAGTAAATACTAAATACTTCAGATACCTCGGCGTATAGATCAGCTATAACAAATTAAGTATAGGAGAAAAAGAGATTTAATATAGAATAGGCTGCAACAGATGTAGTTTCACCCATCACCACAAATTGCTACAAAAACAAAAAATCAACCTGAAAAATTGAATCATGTTCTTAAAGAGCCTCGTCAGATCAAGACTTTCATATAAATGTCATGCATGGTGCCAAACCTGTTCAGAAATATCTAAACTGTCAGCTGCATACATCCGCTTCCTAAGATCAATGGTGAAAAAAGACTTTAAGTGAGTAAAGCCAGCAGGTCTTGGCAAAGATCATCCTTTATCAGAAATGTGATTCTACAGAAAGATGCTGAATATACCATGAGGCAAACATGTGAACAACAACAAAGTTTTAGATAAAATGGGAACAAAAACAACACTTAGCATTAGAAAGAGATAACTGAAATCTCTAGGCCATATAATGAGGAAAGAGAAAAAATGTGACTCACAAAACATATTGAAGGACCGAGGAAAGAAGTGCATAGCCTACCAACAATGGTTAGCAGGACAGAGAAAGATAGGAAAAAAAATAAACTTTATTAAGAGCTACAAAAGACAGGAAATTGTGGAAAGACATGATTGTCCACATCCTGAAGAGACACAGCACATTGTAGGGCATTCAATTCTCTCTTGGTTTGGTTTGTTTTGTTTTGTTTTACAGCATATCAACCTCAATGGTTATTTAATTCCAACAAAATTTTTGTTGCTGATAATATTTTTTTTATTCATAAAACAATTTTTAGTAAAAAAATTTTCTTCAAAAATGTATTGCTGGCAATAATTTTTTTTAAAAAGTATTTCTGGTATTAAAATCTATTTTTACACTTTCATAGTGTTTTGACCCCAGTTTGGGGGGTTAACTATTTACCTATAGCTGGAACCCTAACAGGTACTTCCACTCCAGGTCAGGGTGGACGTGGGAACACCAGCAATTAAGAGGTGGTTCCCATGCTCCTCAAAACCTCCTGATCAGAGGTCTTGCTATTGAACGTAGTTTATAGTCTTACCCATGACACGGATGTAGTTTATCATCATACCCAGGATGGAAATTCTTTCTTAGAGCCCCACATTTGTAGTCTTGTGCCATAGAGTAAGAATGATGCTTTATTAAATGGTAAAAATAAAAATACAACTTTGAACTTTTGATATTGAGTAGGTTGGTGCATAGCTATATATGCACCAACCTACTCAATATCAACCAAACAACTGCAAAGTAGTTAGTGTGACAAGCTATAAATAAATGAATGGTGGTCTTTATTACAAATTTCTGTAGTGTAACAATATGAGTCAAGTGGAGGTCTTGTTAAATTTAAAAACAGCAGGACCTGTCGCACAACTCGATACGGAACATTTACTTTCAACTGATGGCTATCAGTAATTGGAAACAACTTCAAAATACAAGAGCAAGAGGCTCAGACTGAGAGAAAGTGATGAAAGGAAGATAAATTACATTTTTAGACAAAGATAACAAGACAAAGAAAACTGTTGTCTATAAAACTGACCACCCCATGCAAAGAAAAGCTGGAGGAACAAAGCAATCCACGCAGAAAGACATAGACAATGGCTGTTGAACTGGGCATCCCCCCCCTCACTCATGCTTCAACCCGTCTTTGCTCACTTATAGTAGTAAGTTATTACCTAAGAATAAAATCTAGTTTACTGCTAGAAATTGTCTTGTTCTTTATTCATGGATAACGATCTGGCCAAAGAGTAATTTTTAAGCTACAAGCTTTTGACAAAGAAACTACACCCTGTCAATGAACCTGGTGCCTGGTCTAAGATGCAATGCAACAGTAGCCTTTCAGTGAAAATTATTGTGCAACACTACTGTGAACCATTCACTCAGTAGAATGAATAACAATGACTAGCTACTTGCTTCAGAACACACCTATCTGCTAGGGCAGTTAACCAATCCTTTTTGCAGATGTCTGCTTAGGTACATTTGTGTTTTTAATATCTACAGAGCTCACCTGTGGTTTATAATTCAACTATGCAGATCAGACATAAGTTACAGTTTCTGGAAGTGAGCACATGATCAACAGTTTGAACAAGGCCAGTATACTCAAACTCTCAGTCACAATGGCTTATTACTTCATGCTAGAAAATCATCACAATGCAGTCAGTGTCTTCTAGTTTTAATAAATTTCCCCTAATCCTTTTCCAACAGAGTAGAGCAAGTCAAACAATCCAAGAACACATCTCCAGTTCATTACCTCAGTCACACTTCTCTAGTAGTCTCTCTAAGAACATTTTATAGATTGAGTGGCAGTTCAAATTTGCAGATGTTAAAAAAGATTCTCATGAAAGACTATGCAACTCCAAGATCTATTGTTTTTAAATATACAACTCACAAAGCCACCATTTTCTTTTTGGGAATATTTTACATACAAGACATGCCCAAATTCATTTTCGACCTGGTGGTAGCACATTTTCTCTAGTGTTACAATTCTGTTTACCCAATTTCACTCACAAGGTTTGGTTCAATATAAGGTATGGTTTTTAAACAATTTCCAATGGTGCCACACACTGGAATTATCTCCCCAAGTTGAAAACATCAAAAAGTTACCTCCCTGACAAATCAACTAATGTGAGGTTCAAACCCTGGTATTACGATCAGATCTGTCAGCCTCATAGAATCGCTGGTTTCACTTGATACAATTCTTGTCTGGTTCCAAAAAATGTTAGGATATCAAAAAAATTCTTCAAAGAATTGATCAGCTCAAAATAATAATTTATTTGAATAAAAGATTTTGTTAACAAGTGGAGGAAACCGTTGCATGAAACCTCATAAATACCTTATAGTATTAAAAAAATAATATATAGTATTTAAAAAATAATAGTCAAATCAATATTCTTCTTCAATGTTCCATGCCCCTTCAGGGTGTTGGTGGCTATGGGTCTCCACAATTTCTTGTTCTTTATATCTCTTGATAAATTTTATCTTTTTGCTATCTCTCCTAAACACTGTTCTGCCATCCATTTTCATAAGCTTGTTAGGTAGATTATGTGATGTTTTCCTCTGTCCCTCTTGCCTTCAATATGCCCTGTGGATGTCAAATTTTCCAAGTCTTCTTTACTCATTATGCAGCATAGAAATTTCAGTTAACTCTTTCTGATGCTAAGTATAAGTTTCCTTTTTGTTTCCATTTTCTCTAAAACCTCATTGTTACTTACATGTCCATGGTATCCTCAACATCCTTCTGTAGAACAACATTTCTATTGTTTCAAGTCTCTTCTTCAAACAAAAGATAATGACTTTGCTTTTAAATTTCTGAAGATCAAACTTGACTGAAAAGCAAGAAGCCAGAAGAGAGTTCCACAAGTGTTGTAGAGTATGAAAAGGTTTTTCTTCCTCTGTATGAGTTTGAATCGTCGTCGCCAAGTTGTTATGTAGTGGTTTCACAGTGGAGGCTTGTATTTGTACTAAGTCGGTCCTAAAATTGGTTCGACGTACAAAACGTTAGGAACTTGATATAATAGGTAATGACGCAGTAATCTAGTTGGGGTGGCTGATACTTCAATATCCGACTAACGGTCGTCCGACATCGACTGACTGACCAACTCACTGCCCACTCACTTGTTACTCTACTACTTCTACTTATTATAGGTGGGAGAGTCTATTAACTATAGAATAGGCGTGTTCCACTATAACAAGCATGAAGTGCAAGCAAAACTATTATCAAGAACTTACAGTTACATCGAGCCATTTCAACTGTGAAATGTGGCCAATCTAATACAGTGCTTAAATTCATAGAGTCTAGGTACCATAGAGGAGAGTTCATCATAATAATTACCATGAAAATATTTATAGAAAAAGTTACAAGAAGCTACATTACGGCAAAAGGAAATGTCAGGACCAATGACATTGCAGATTCTTCTTTGGATTTTATCAAAGATCTCTAAATATATAACAGGAGCACCAGATCATGTGTGGCAGCAGTATTCAAAGCAAGGATGAATGGTAGATTCAGGCAAGAAAAACTGTCTAGTCCAAAATAGAGAACCAGCTTTCCTAGAAGACCTATCAATTGAGCTGATATAATTTTTCCACATCATGTCAGTGGAAACCATTAGGCCAAGAAAGCACAATGTCACTCTCCTGGGTGTTAGCATTAGCCATGCTGATGGAAGGCAGAAAGTGTTCTCTCAGACAATAGAGAGCAGTTTCATATTACCAAGCTATTCCTTGTCCCAGTTAACAACAGAATGTAGGTCATTTTTGAGATCAGCTGCCAATTTGATCTTATCAAACTATTCCTTTAGGAGTAAATAGTTACGTCATCAGCATAGATTACCGAGTTGAGAATGGAGTTGTTTATATAAAAAAAAGTTAAAATATAAATAATCCTTTTTCTGTTAATCTCTCTAGGAGTTAAGACATTATCTTTTATTAATTTTTCAAACTAAAATCTTTTTCATCTTAATTCCTGCTTATCACAAATTGCAGAACATCATTCTAGAAGGGGGAGCTGAAAATTTCTTCACCCAACCAAGAAGCCCTTTTAAACAATACATTGTTTTTCATGTTTTTTTGGGGTTATTTTTTTTAAATCAGTATTACCCCAAGCAAGGCAGTAATGCCACTAAAACACAAAAAGTTACAGGGCATGGAAGAATTAGGAAAAGAAATAATAATGATGAGAAGAAAGAGAAAAGAGTAATCAGAAGTACGTTAGATAGCAATTCACATTGCATTTAAATTTTTGCAGATTAAAGTTGGCTGGAAAGCATGGAGCTGGAAAGAAGTTCCACAAGTGAGAAGTGCAAGAGAATCTTGATGCCAGTCTAATGCTATGCTTAAATTCAAAAACTTTAGGTACCATAGCAAAGAGCTCATCCAAACAATTACCATAAAAGTATTTATAGAAAAGACAGAGAGGCAACCTTACAGCAGTCGGAAAGTGACTGAAACCAATCTGCCATATCAGGACCAATAATATTGCTGATTCTTCTTTGGATCTTATCAAGAAGCTCAAGGTAAATAGCAAGAGTACTGGACCATATGTGGAAGCCAATATTCTAAGCATGGACAAAGAAAGATGCAAGATAGATTGTGGAGAGAAAAATTGTCTTGCCTGACATAGTTACCAACCAAGACTAGATAGGTGAATCTGCCTTGCTATTTAACCCATAGCTGAAAAAGTAAAGATATCATCATGCCTTTCCATGGATATTTGTGCAAAAGAGAATGCAACAAATTCAACCAGAAATTGAACTCAGTATACAAATTCCACTTTCTGTAACTGCTACACTACGCTTATATCCAATAACATATCAGTCAGGGAAAATGAGTGCTGCTGAAAGATCTCTGTAGCCTAATTGGTAAAATAGCTGTTACAGGCTTCCCAAGTAACCTATTTTTTATTTTTTTTCCACATTACTTACTGCAGAATGAGCCTGAGTAGTAAAAATGGAAAGCAACCAAAATTAAGTTACAAGAGCCAAAAAATTAGACATCATCAAATCAACTAATTAAGAGTGCAATATTCCTTGTTCTGTTATTTTAGTATGAATCAGATGAGGTTATAATCTTTCTTTTATGTACAACATCCCTTAAGGACATGGGTGATCATCATCCTCCACAACTTCCTATCAGAGCTCTAAGCAATCTTTGTCCTCTTACAATCCTTCCCAGTCCTTGTTCTTCAATCTATTTACACAAGCCCAGTTGGTAAGTTACACATCTTTCCCTACAATCATTCTTGCCTTCAATATCATGTGAGTGCCAGATTCTCCAAGTCTTCTTTCCTCACTATGTACTCTAGAAATTTCAGCTGTCTCTTTCTGATTTCATGTATACCTATCCTTTTTGTTTCCATTTTCCTTAAAACTATTAAAAAAGACATTCTCAGCATCTTTCTATATCATCACATCTCAAGTCTTCTCTTCATCTTTGAAGGAAATTGTCACTGAATTCACTTCATTAACCAAGCACACAAGTTGAGCTAAAAGCTAAAGAATCATGACAATATCTCCCTAGCCATAATCCACTGACATGAAGGGGAAAGACTATATTGAATCCAATGCTAGCTCAGCTGCTAGGAAGGATGGTTCACTGCATCATGCTAGACAGTTTTTCTCACAAGAGTCTATTTTTATATCTATAAGTCTACCATTCATCTGTACTTAGAATATTGCTGCCACATATGGTCCACTGCTCCTGCTATTTAACTAGAGCACCTTGATATAATCCAAAGAAGAATCAGCAATATTATTGGTCCTGATCTGTCGGCTCGGCTTCAGTCACTTCCCTATCACCAATTTATAGTTGAACTGGCTAACCATAAATTCTATGCTAAGTTTCTTTTCTTGCACTTCTCATTTACGAAACTCTCTTCCAGCTCCATGATTTCCAGCCAATTTTAATCTAAATGCAATGTCAATCGCTATCTACTGTCCTCCTGATTACTTTTCCTTTGTTCTCGCTAACTAGCAGTGTTCCTGTTTCTAACTCTTACACACCCAGTAATCCTTTGTGTCTTAGTGGCTTTACTGTCTTGCTTGGAGTGAACTAGATTTAAAAAAAAAAAAAAAATTATTATAATGAAAAAAAACAAAAACATCACTTACCTGTAAGCGTGCTGACCTGTACTCCTGATTCTGAATCATACAGTATGGCAGTCCTATCCCAGGAGGCTGAGATCACCTGTTCCCCTCCAGTCATCCAATCAGCTGCAATGACAACACACATGTGACCAGTCAGTTCAACGGCTGGAGTCTTGACCAGAGCAGCTTCTTGAGAGGGGTCAGCGCTATCTGAAAAATTAACACATTAACATACTTAAAATTAAATGGCTTTTTGTAGGAAGCTGTCCACGTGTATTACAACACAACCTAGCAACTTTAAATAAAAAGTAAGGAAACAAAGATTTAGAAGCATATTTTGGTACTTTGTGTTTAGTTTTATCATCTTTTTCTTTTTTGAAATATATTTGTTTAATGTCTTGATACACATCATCAGTGATTTTTTTTTCAGGAGTTTTTAGGGGTTTTGGGTTTTACATTATAACCCCTTCTCCACATTAGATGCAGATCAAATATCAGCTTGTGTGCCATCTGTCAGCTACAACTATTCTCATAGTACAACTATTCTCATAGCATAAAGGCTTCATAACACTGCAACTCATTTGGCCTTTATAGTCCAATCATGAACAAATTCCAGTTCACCACATTTTCATAAAAAAAGAAAAAGAGAAAAAGAAAAGAAAAAGAGAAAAAAGAAAGAGAAAAAAGAAAAAAGAAAAAGAAAAGAAAAAGAAAAAAGAGAAAAGAAAAAGAGAAAAGAAAAAGAGAAAAGAAAATAGAAAAAGAGAAAAAGAAAAAGAAAAAAGAAAAAGAGAAAAAGAAAAAGAGAAAAAGAAAAGAGAAAAAGAAAAGAGAAAAAAAAAAGAGAAAAAGAAAAAAAAAAGAAAAAAAAAAAAGAAAAAAGAAAAAGAGAAAAAGAAAAAGAGAAAAAAGAAAAAGAGAAAAAAGAAAAAGAGAAAAGAGAAAAGAGAAAAGAGAAAAAGAGAAAAAGAAAAAGAAAAAAGAGAAAAAAAAAGAGAAAAAAGAAAAAGAAAAGAGAAAAGAAAAAAAGAAAAGAGAAAAAGAAAAGAGAAAAAAAGAAAAGAGAAAAAAAAAGAGAAAAAAAAAGAAAAAAGAAAAAGAAAAAAAAGAAAAGAGAAAAGAAAAAAAAAAAAAAAAAAGAAAGAGAAAAAGAAAAGAGAAAAAAAAAAAGAAAAGAGAAAAAAGAAAAAGAGAAAAAAGAAAAAGAAAAAAGAAAAAAAGAAAAAGAGAAAAAAGAAAAAAGAAAAAGAGAAGAAAAGAAAAAAGAAAAAGAGAAAAAAAAAGAAAAAGAAAAAAAAGAAAAAGAGAAAAAAAAGAAAAAAAACAACCTAATGACCATTTTCTTAGGAAATCCAGCAACACTCAACTTAAAGTGGTAAGTAACAATCTTTCATTTCATTCACTGATACACACATCATATATTTATTTTCGAGAAGGTTTTCCTTATCGAATAATTTTGTAACAATAATCAGTTGGTACAAGGTCAAGTGACTATGGTGGGTGGGGTAGAACAGAACAACTGAGTTCCAAAATAGTTGCTTTTATTTGTGCCGTATGTGGCCTTGCTTTGTTATGGAGGAGAATATTTTTCTTCTGTCTATTTCTGAGAGGAGGCAATTATTTACATTGTTTGTACTGGTGTCCTCATCTTTATTGCCATATTCACAATGTTTCAGGCCTTTGTATGCTCCGGCCTTCTTCAAGTGATGGAAATTTTGAACTGAACCCTTTATTTCATCCACCGGGGCAAATTGTTCTAGATCTATGTACCATGCCTCTTCCGGATGTCTCAGTTATTTCCCTTTGACTCAACTCTCCAAATTTGTCTTCACTACTGCCATAGCCAGGTATTGAACTCCCAACTCTTTAGGTAAAGTCACTAGATTCAACCAACGCTTTTATCCACTGGGCCATGTGTTCTTGAGCTATAAAGATGAGGACAATGGTCCGAACAATGTAAATAATATTTTTCTTCTTGACAAATTTCCTGTTCCTTTGAATTTGGCTTTTCTTGATTTCTATTTTATATATACTATTATTTTCATCTGCTGAAGTAACAAGAATAGTATCTGCCCAATTACTTTAATCATTCATCTTTATTTTTTCTGGATCACCAATTCTTAATTTAGCATAATGTCTTCTATTATAATATTTTCTGATTATTTCTTTATAAAATCTATCTTTTTCTCTTGATTTAAATTGGGGCATTTTGGCTCTAATTTCTTTCAATTGCTAATATAGTTCTTTTTTTTTCCAATTAAAAGTTCTATGTTTTTGTTTGTAGCAGAAATTGGTGTATTCCAATATGCTAATAATATGATGAATGCATTTGATTGTTTTAATATTCTCTAAGCTATTTTCACTACTGATTCTGCTTCTCAGTTACTCTGTGAGAAATGTGGACCTAGTTGCTACATGGTAAAATCCATACTGTTCCGAAAATTGTTTCAAACTGTCACATTTTATATTGTCCACCATTATTGCTGACCAACATATTATGAATGCCATATTTGCTGACAATGTTTTTCATTTTGTTAATTATATTACAGCTGGTCAACTGATTTATATCAATAACTAGCAGCATGGCTTGGCGTTACCCATGCTTGATTCAAAAATCATACGACTTATACAGCAATCGCTATCACTTGACTTAAAATATTTTTGCTCTTCCTTGCCTTTAAAGGAGTGCCCTTTGCCGTGCTGATGTTGCTACATGCCTTACTTCTTGCCTATCTCACACTGCAAATTTTTTCTAAACTCTACACTAAACATTAAATCTGTTACGAAAAAAGAACTAAACAAAATGAACACAAAACGATCAGCTTTAAAAAAAAGGACTTGTAACTGGAAAAACCGAATGAAAAAAGAATGTTAACAAATACTTTTTCACACCCAACCCAGTTCTGCAGAATCCGAATCAACGTTGAGTTTAAGCAAGCAAATGAGCCAATTGGAGTAAAGTGCCATGCAGATTTAAATTTTTCCCACTTGTGATGAATGCAGCTATCAATTTTTTTTGCATGCTAGCATGCTAGTTAACATTTGTGTCAGTCAGCTGTTGGCTCTCACGCTAGCCAATAGAATTTTCCTGCCTATTCATGGCAGCCAGCTATAGGCTCTTACTCTGGCCAGTAGAAAATGGCTGCAAACTACATGAAAACTGCCATAGAAGCATGAAAAAATCGATTATCCCCACTATTGCATGCAAGTCTTTACCTTTAAAATTGCTGTCTCCATATTGCCGTTCTCTTGGTTATGTGAAATCTAAGCTCTCAGGTCTCTGTACTAAAGACATTTTTTTTTTTCGAATTAATTAACTTTTTTTTTTAATAATATTTCTGTCTCTTTTGATCCAGCTTCTGACACCATGATTCGTCTGTGTCCTAAGATGAAGATCATTGATAGCAGTAGGACACCAAAGCCGTTACTTAAAGCAGTAAGCGTCTTACAAATTGACAAAACAAGAAGACGTCTTATTCACTCAATAACATTTTTAGCAACAGATTTTTAAAAAGAATTGAGTTTTAAAAGAGCAACAAATTATACATGTAAAGGAGAAGCAATTCTTGAATCCTGACATTAATATTAGTAAACGCAATGCATCTGTGATCTCTGGGAAATTGTGGTGAAATAAATATGTGCAGAAAAATTCTTGAAAGTAAAAATAATTTTTTTTGGAATATCAATTGAAAACTTTCTGCAAACCTTCATTATGAAGGTGTGATGAAAATTTTTCGGATGGATCAAAATTCCATTAAAAAAAAAAAAAAAAAAAATGTTTGGTCAAATTTGGAAAGTGGGGTGTACTGTGTTTTCCACATCCCCTCGTATTTATCTTGCTTTTATCTAACAAGAACGATAACTCCTAATATTTTAAAGAATTACTTCCCTTACATATATAAAGGCTGTTCATGTGTTTATCTGAATATTATACAAACATATTGTACCTCTCAGAAGGAATAAAGAATGCCTCAATATAATCGTATATATATATATATTTCTTTTGCTGTATCTTTCCATGAAGAATTTTAATACATCGCAATTTTTACTTTTCCATCTATGTGCTTTCATTTAACCACCACAGAAAACTTTTTCTACCTGCCGTCAGCATGGCTAGACCCCAGGAGAGCAACACACTACACCTTCTTGGCCTCACATTTTCCACTGATCTAAGTGGAGCAACTCCATTGAATCAATACGCTGCATCTACTGCAATGAAAGTTGGGTCACTGTGCCAGAAAATTTTTCTCGTCAGAATCCATCTTGCACATTTACAAATCTACTATTCATCTGTGCATTGAATATTGTTGCCATATCTGGTCTGGTGCTCCACCTATACATCTTGAGATTTTTGTCAAAATCCAAAGATGGGTCTGTAATGTAATCAATCCTGACCAGGCATCTCAACTGCAGTCACTTTCTCACCAATGTGACATGGCTTCTTTCTGTCTTTTCAACAAATATTTTCATGGCAACTTCTCTGACAAGCTTTTTTTCCTGGTGCCCAGACTACATGAATTAAGTCTGCAACAAGATTGGCAACTAGGTTCCACCATTTTATGATTGAACTAGCTAGATGCAACCACCACTTCTACTCTAACAGTTTCTTTTCTCAAACTACCTGTCTGTGGAACTCTCTTCTGTTTACTTGTTTCCCTGACAACTACAATCTTCAAAAATTTAAATGCAATGTCAATCACTATCTTCTGGAATCCCATTCATTTTTTGTAGTTTCCTCAATCCTCCTTATTCTCAGTCTTCACTTACACTCTGCATTCTCCTGCATACTAGTGACATTCCCACTTCATTTGGGGTGAAATGATTTAAAAAAAAAAAAAAAAAAAAAAAAAAACAGTATCTGCCCAAATGTCTGTCTCTTTATAACTTTATTTTATTCATAAAATCAAACAGGATTTGCATGGATTGAAAGGAAAAGGATCAAACAAATATATAGATGTTAGCTTTAATTATTTTCATCATCTGAAGCATTGTAAGCAATTATTAATAATTATATCCAGCTGTTTCATTTACATGACTCATAATATTATAATGAGTCTTATTAGATAAAGTCTGATCGCCCATTAATAAAGTTTGACTATTATTTCTTTTGTAGTGTTTCTGTTGCTTCATTACACACAGTTAATTACAATGCTAATAAAAATCTTTACTTTGACTAGATAAAACCTTATGCACCATTATTATTTTTTTACTTCTTTCATCCGTTGAAAGCATCAGGACTGACATCCAAATCACAACTCAGTAAAAAATGATTGCAGTTGATGCTGCACATTTCTGCAATTCATGAAACCAACCAGGATTTACATGGATTGAAAGGTGAATGAGCAAAAATAAAAGATGGATTAATTTCATCTAATGAGAAGAATAAAGAAGGTACAAATATTAACACATTCTATATTTCTTTTGCTCTATCTCTCCACAAGGAATTTGACTATATCACAGTTTTTACCATTCTCCATCATATACTTGCCTGAATATTTCAGGGTCTCTTTATATCCAACCAGCAAGCCCATCTCTCTATTCCAGTCTTTTGTCTCCATTCCTTCGTTTTTGTTTTTCTCTAGCCTTATCTTCTACCTTTCTTTCATACACTTCTTTTTTTTTTTCTCTTCTCCATTTATACCTGCCTAAATATCGTTGGGTCTCTTTATATCCAACCAGCATATCATTTTTTATTAGCTTTCTTATCTCTTCCTCTGTTTTTCATTTTTAATCTTATTTTTGCAAGTAAAGTATTTTTGCCATAAAGTTTTGTCTAATTTTCATGAATTAAAATGCAAAATTAGACAGTTACAATTATAAATATTTTTTTTTTACTTATATCGGCAATGTACCATAAACCCATTTGAATACAGAAGGGTCAAAACTCTCTCCCATTAAAAAATATAAAATGTAAAATTAATTTTTAAAAAAAAAAATAAAAAAGTTTAACTTTTGATAGTTTTGAGGAAATTTAAATTATTTTATTTTCGAAATACTGTTATTAAAAACTTACATAATTTTCCTTTTCTGTTTGTTTATATTTTACTATTTTGAAATATATATTGCAAAGTATTTCCAGCTTAATCTTTTACTGACTTGTCCAACTGCGGATATGTGAAACCACAGCTGGAAATAATGTTCGACTGTATTTTCATAGGAATAAAGGGAGTTAACTTCAGTTATTCAAGGGGCGATAACTCATTCTCTAAGTCTTGTTTTTTTTTATTATTATTTTTGTTTAAATGAGCTGTTTTAGTTTATATTTGCCCTTTGAGATATCTTCAACTCTGTCGCTACCTTTCACTATTTCATTTGACGGCGGCCGAAGAATTAACATACCAAAATGTAAAAAAGAAAAAAAGATGAGAACAAGAAAAGAAATATATATATATATATATATATATATATATATATATATGTGTGTGTAAAGTTTGGTGAGAATCTGATTACATGCAAAATATATAATACAATTCAAAAAAAAAAAAAAAATTTGCTATAACACTTTGTCAGTGACTTGGTGTAAATCCCCCCCACACACCAAAATTTTATCTCAACAAGAGCAAAATCTCCATTACCAAGATGAAATATAATTCAGTGAAACATCCAGAACTTTTCTACAAGAATTAAGTTATACTAAAATCTGTGATGAGCCCAAATGTAAAAATAAAATAAGAGAGGCTCCATGCATAACTTCCACAATAAAAAAAAAGGAAAAGAAAAAGAAAGGAATACTGGAAAATAAATAGATAAGTATTTTGGCCAATCAAAAGAACAAAGTGACTTTTGATGTTAGCCAAAGCCAAGCCAATATAGAAGGATCAGCCAGAGAAACTAACTAAGCATGTCGCATGATGGAACTAAACAGTCATCTGCTTAAGACATTTTTCCACTCTTTGTGAGAGCCAAGAAAATACAGCATTTGACATCCGCAACATACTTACAAAGTAAACATTCCCAGTTAATGCTGAAGTCTGACTCATAAACTATCAGCCGAACAAACTTTCACCAACCCAAATTACGAAGTCAAATAAACATATTATTTGTTTACACTTTTGATTATGTTTATTCCAAAGTTTCTGAGAAATATTGTTAAAACCCTCTGGCACTTTGCTACAAATATATTTTTAGTTAATTTTGCTTATTTTCTGGCAAATAATTTTCTTGATGGTTCCAGAGTATAGATGTATTTCCCGATATTGTTTGTCCAAGTGCTTTCAGCTACTTTCAACTTCAGGAAATTATTTTCAATCAGAGAATGTCTTTGCTTTCACCAGTGTTTTATTTTGATATGCAACATGGTAAAAACAATTCCAATTCAAAACATAAGATTAAAATGTATCTTAATTCATCCTTGTCATTTGTCTCTCACACTGAACCAGAATGTATGAAATTTTATACTACTCAATCGAAGGATGGAACTCGTGATTCATAAGCAGATCCAGTGCTTTTTATCTATTAAAAACATGACTAAAGTGAGAGCAAAATTTCTGCTGCTATAAATGATAATTATAAAATGTAACCTTTCACAATAAGTGTTACAAACATCATAACATGTATTACTGTGTACTCAGGTTGAACTTAATTTCTACCAATAAAAATAATAGTCTTCTGAGTCCTGACAAGTGAGAAACCAGAAAACCCAAGTCAACCTTCAATAAGTATTGTAAACTTATATTGCTTCTGATATATAAAATTATATGTAACAAATAAAAAGCATTTTTTTTTCAATGTTATTTTCATCCTTTTTGTTTTAACATTTTCTAATGGTCCAGGTTTATCAATAAAGAGCAACTCACTTTTCTAACAATTACCAAATATTTAAATACCCAATATCATATAAGATGATACTATAAATTATATGGATTGATAAAGAATCAACACCTTACTATGGGATATGTTCACATAAAACAGGTGTCAGCATAGTCCACTTACTGCACATCAGTCTAATTTAAATAGGGGAATTCTAATATGAATGTAAACTCTCATCAGTCATCTTTACATTCATTCCAGCAAGATCATTAATGAAAGATTTTGAAGGTAATTAAGTAAATTAAAATACTTACCTTCTAATTGCTCCTCTTTCTCAGAACCTTCCAGATCATCTTCACCAGACGAGTGGGATTTCTGAAGGAATATTAAAATAAAAAATAGAAGTATATTAATAAATATATAAGTATTTATACAAACAAATATGTAAGTACTTATATCAATGAATATATAAGTATTTACAAGTTAGATTTTTTTGTAATAAAAGCAAACCATAATAATAAAACTCAATGACTCCTATCAAAATACATAAAACTTCAAAGAATTTAACATATTTTAAGGTCAGCAGACTTTTTGTTAAAAAAAAGTACTCAATAGATAACTAGAGCAAAAGTAGTATATAAATTAATAAGTTCAAAGGAATTTTGGAATTAATTTCTTTGTGTTACTCTAGTCCTTCCTTGCATCATGTTAGTATGTCACAAATATATTAATGCCTAATGTGGGCTTTGGAAAAGGGTTGAAAACCAAGATAGTTTTTCTCTCTCCCTTCAAGCAACCCCATTATGATCTTTGAAGATTCTGAGCATTTACTTTTACAGATTTAGTTTATAGATATTAAATCTATTATCAAAAGTCAAATCAACAATATTATTGGTCTTGACCTGGCATCTCAGTTTCAGTAACTTTCCTACCACTGCAAAGTTGCTTTCCTGTGGATTTTCTATAAATATTTTCATGGTAATTGTTCAGATGAGTTTTTTGCTATGGTACCTATACTTTATGAATTTAAGCTAAGTACTAGATTAGCAACAAGATCTCAGCAATTTACAGTTGAATTGGTGAGATGTAACTAAGTTCTATGCTAATAGTTTCTTTACTCGCACTTCCCATTTGTAGATCTCTCTCCAGCTCAATGCTTTCCAGCCAACTTTGATCTTCAAAAATTTAAATGTGATGTCAGTCAGTATCTACTGTCTTCCAGAAATCTTCTTTTATTGTTCTTGCTCCACAATAATGTTTCTGATTCTTCCAGTAACCCTTGTATCTTAGTGGCTTTACTGCCTTGCTTGGGGTGATCTATTACATATTAGATTTTAATAACAATATTACAGCTCAGTGATGTCTATCAAGATATGTAAAAAAATTACCAGAATTTAATGTATATTTAAGGCCAACAGATTTTTTTGTCAAAAAAGTGCTCAATAGATAATTAAAAGGACAATAAACTATAAATGAATTAATAAAAATTCAATGGATTCATCCCACTGACACAACTCCAGATTTTTGAATATTTATTAATTTATGGAGTAAAAGTAAAAATGTAAAAATAAATTTTTAAAAAATTTATAACAAAGTTCTTGCTATCAATATATCTATAATTCTCAAAACGTGTATGTATGTATGTATGTACGTATGTGTGATCGGATGTTGTTTATGCATTTCCACAGTTTCCATCCAATTTTGATGAAATTTCTTTGTTTGACAGATAATTCTTAAGTGCAAGTTTTGAGACCAAATTGGCTGGAAAAAATTACAACTCTGAATGTGAAAAATCGAAAAAAAAACTAATTTTTACACTTTGCGCAAAAATTAATGTCTGTAAAAAACAGTGTACAATCAATTTAGAGAGTCGAAATCTAATGCAAAAGATTATTAGAATTATAAAAAAAATTATATTATAAATAAAAATTATCATATATTATTATTATGACGGTCCATGGAAGAGGTTCCTTCCTTACAACATTGAGCACGAAAAAAATGGTGCTTTTCAGGGCCACACTCCATTCAAATTGTGTTCTTCATCTGTGAGGAAGTCGTCCAGCATTCACTGCCATATAGGAGGACTGATATTACATAACAGTTCAGTACACTTGTTTCCAAAAGAATTTTTTATTCTTACAACTTCATTTATCTTTTGAAATGCATCTTTTGCTATTCCGATGCACCTTTGAATTTCAGTATCACATTTTCCATCCTCTGTTAAAACACTTCTTAGATACTTAAATTTTTGTACTTGTTTTGATGTCTCCAATTTGTAGTTTGTATCTTAGACTGTTCCTTTTGCTGATGGGCACCATTTTCAAATGCCAAGATGTTGTTCAAAAGATGCCATATTAATTCTATTTTCCATTAATAGGTATAAATATTATCATCTTGCAGAAAACGTACAACTAGAGTTCATTACCAAAGGAAAATTAAACTGCATTCTTATCAGTACATCATCATTACCATCATGAATATTTCTTGGCAGTCCCACTAACAGAAAAATTTCTCTCTCAAGATATTTCATCATTCAATTGTAAGTGGCTAATGCTAAGACTAATAAAGAATAGACAAATTTATATACAAGGGGGTGCTGAAAAAATTCTCAACCAACTCCACTTCCCAAAATCATGATGAGAATAGTCTCTGACCTTTATTTCACTCTCATTACACATTTTTCAAGATTACATTTATCGTTCATGTTTTAAAATTATCTGATAGACAAGGTTGTTATAATATCATTGATAATATTTCATTTACAAATAACAATCATATTTTTAATGAGTACCCAACTTTCAATTTTTAGGCAATTCTTCAAAATCCTGAAAGTGGTTTCAAACTTTTGGCCTATAGTGTGTGTGCACATGTGCGTAATTAGGCAACCTTTAAACTGTTTACAATAGTACTTACACACCACTTACAACTGAACCAAAATCCTCAAAAATTGCAAGTAGACTAGCTAAAAGTGCTCATGATAAACTATAACTTAGAAAATTTCTCCATGCATTAAGACCCAAAAAGAAAGCTTTTGTTTGCATAAAAGGAAAAAACTTAACAGAAGTACATTGACTGTTATTTTTAATGAAATACACACACACATATATATATATATATATATATACACATAACTTTAAAAATTAGGAAATCAGATAGAATATGCGACCTTGCTTTCGACCTCACAGTCTCATCAGGATAATTCTATCAACTGACCCTCCAAACACTTTATTTTACAAAAAAAAACACACACACACACAAAGAACACTACATTATTATATTTAAAAAATAAATACACAATTATCAAATGCATAACATTGAGTGTAATCGAAAGGAGGGGGGCAAGGAAGAGGAAAAAGAAAAAAGAAAAAGAAGGGAGAAGAGAAGAAGAGTAAAGAAGAAAGTATATCATAAATGTATAAAGAAAAGAAGTAGAAAAGAAAAGAAGTAGAAAAGAAAAGAAGTAGAAAAGAAAAGAAGTAGAAAAGAAAAGCAAGTGTAACAAATTTAAGGAAGGGTGTCTTGTAAATATAGGGTAAGATGAGGGGCAAAGCAAACATATTGTAAAAATAACAGTAGGGTTTTAAAATATATTTATCTGGCCTCAAATTTACTTAATAAAAATTCTTCGGTATGAAAGCAAGGACTTAAAATTTCAGATCTCTGGTTTATATTTTAACTTTGGTTTCATGTATGGGGAGACACTGCCAGTATAAAAGTTCAATTCATTTTACAGACATACTCTCTGATTATATATATATATATATATATATATATATATATATATATATATATATATATATGTATGTCAGAGAGGGTATATCTCAAAAAAGACAACATGAATAAAGACAAAAGGAAAACTAATCTTAGCCAATGTGTTTTATTTATTAGTCATTGAATTGTATCACTTCACATCCACCATAGCTTACCTGGTGTTTCAGCTAACCTGATGAATATCAATGAGCATTTTGTCATATAAGACATAAATTAAAAGAATTATCCATTTATGTAAATAAGCAGAGTTAAGCAGAGTTGAGGAGTGTTAGCATTAGGTCAATTGCTAATTGTACCTTTGTGTAGTGAATCTTCTATTAAATTACTTACCTTCAAGTTTGTCTTCCTGATTTATTTCCCTCTGTTATCTCAAAAACACAAGATACAACAGTTGGCAACAAGGATTCAAATACAACACATTCCTAACTCAAAAACTTTTAAAAGCCAATAGTATTTTTGCTCTTATATAGAAATACAAGTTACAAAATAAAATCCTTGCATTTGCCTTGATAAAGTCCCATAGAGGACAAAACACATCAGCTAAGTTTTCCATTTGTCTATATATATATATATATATATATATATATATATATATATAAAATGAACTCTTAGGTCAACATTGAATAATGACAGTCTGTTTCATACTTGAACACAATCTTCAGGACATGTATGTTGTGCTTTGCCTTGACTATATATGCTGGTAAATGGTGCATTATGGTTAGCAAGGTCTATTGTAATATCCTAACAATTATAGAGTAGGTAGTAATGCTTATATCTCAAATTATGCTAGATTTTATATGAAGGTGGACATTGAAGTCTGATGATTGCACTTAAGCACAAAACAGATTTTTGTCACTGGGTGTTAACTTCAAAGTCCACTTTTATATTTACATACACTATCCCTGACATAGAGCACTTTAATCCATAAGTATAGCATACCTTAAAACTATATATATATATATATATATCATACACATATATATTTATATACACTCTATCCCTGATATTGAGCACTTTTATCCATGAATATAGTATACCTATATATATATATATATATATATATATATATATATATATATATATATATATATATATATATATAAGCAAGAGAATATTTCTTATTGCACACATTACTTGAGTGAGTGTCTTCATTTATGTTATTTTATGCTATTTGTATGGTATGTTGACCTGTGATCCCTTAATGTCATGTGCCAAATCTAAACAACCTTCTCACCTGTGAAAGGTCAAAGAACATTTCTGCTGAAAGGTGATGATAAAACCAATTTAGATTATAGTCTGAATAATGTATGGAAGACAGAATTCTTCATATAAAAAAACTAAAAAAACTCAAGATAACAGTAAAATCAAAATCTGTTCTTTGATCAATTTACACTCCAACATCTGGAAGATAAAACAATTAGTCTCAGAGCATCAGATAGAAAATTCAGTTATAACAAAAGGATTTTAATATCTGACAATGCCATATCACCTTTTGTTTAAATAAATCAAATAAGAAAAGATAATTGTAATTGCTGGGAAAACTAAAATGAAATGGAAATAATGACTGGTGTTGATTCTTAAAGGAAGAAACTAAAAACTGGAAAAAAAAAAAAAAACACTTTGCTTGTGTACTCAATACATGCATGCTACATACAAGGTGCAATGGATAAATTATCATCTAATTAAAAAAAAAAATTAAAATAACACTGACATCTCATTTCAACAGATATACCTACTAAAATAACATAAAAATATCTTTAAATAGTAAAGAGTAAATTTTTTCAATAAAATCACCATTGGCTTCGGAATCTCCTACAACTCTTCTGGACAGTCTCCTTGTTTAAGTTAGTGAATGTTGCCATAATCCCAGCCATCAGTTCATCTTTGGTATTACAAGGAGTTTTGTTGGTCTCTTGCTCAACGGCACCCCACATATATTAAAGGGGATTGCAGTCTGGGGAGTTAGGTGACCAGATGTAAGGTGTGACAGAAATTATCTGACACCCATGACTGGGTTCTCCTGCTTGTGTGGCAGAGTCTTGTTGCCAGATATAGGGTCTTCCAGCAGCCACCTTCTTTACCCAGAGCAACACTACTCAATCAAGACATTTAATGTAGGACTGTATTGAGTCTGAGGCCCTGTGTGAAGATTAATGGAAACATAATATTGCCATCACTAGTGACAACTTCAAACACCTTCGTAATCAACACTGTCCTCAGATTGACAAGTTCATATTAGATCTTCCAGTGTGAATGCCAAGCAGTACAGCATGTCGCTTCCAAATTTCTGGTGGAGTGAATTGTATCATAGTTCTCTTTTTTTTTTTGGCGAAACTGACCCTGCTAAACTGTGCAGTCAACAAAATCAAAAACAAACAATCCGCAAAATTAAAAATATAAAATAGTGACAATACGTATGTGTGCGTAAGACCATCGCCATCAATAAAATTATTAAAAGTCAAAAGTTCCTTCTAAGAATGAAATGTGTTACTTGTCATTATAATGTCTAAAGTTTTAGTGTTAGTTTTCTTTGGATATTTTCATTTTTAATGAGATAAAAAGATAAATTCAGTCTTTCAGGTGAGAATAGAGTTAAGCATATAGATAAAAATCAAAAATTACTCATGCAGATAATATAACCAATGCAATTGAAAAATTACTTCAATATGCAGACATTTTTTTTATAGTACAGATAAATTATCATATTCACATTAAATACTGAAAAATGGAAATGAATGTTTGTGCTGTTTCTTCAGAGAAAAACTAAAGAGTGGAATTTAAAAAAAAAAAAAAAAAAAAAAAACATTGCCTTTGTTTTGTATTTGTTAAATACACAAAATATACAGTGCCAAAATCAGACAGGTATTTTTTTCTGGTGGTGCCTAAAGGAACAGAATATACTTGCCATTAACTGGAAATAACCAAAACTATTTTTATTGCCCATCTGAAAGGAGAAAAAAAATAGAGCTTTCTGTATATATAACGACTAAAATTAAAGGGAATAATCTAGACCGGTGGTTCATAACCCTTTTTGGCCTTGCCTCAACCTAAGCATCTCTAAAATCCTGATGCCCTCCACCATGACATATAAAACTTATTCCTCAAAATGTGAACTCCTATTCACATGGAAGAAGCCTAAATGGCTTCTTAACTTTCCTGAAGAACTTGAGACTGTATATATGCAATAGTATTTTCATTTAATTTTAGAATTTTATGATATGTATAAAAATATTGTGTCAATATATATATATATATATGTATGTATGTGTGTGTGTGTGTGTGTGTTTGTTTGCATAAGTATGAGTGGTCTCCCGACGACAATTTTTCCTCCCACTTCCATAAAAACACTGATATACACAACTATATATAAATCCAAAATTTAAAAATTAATCAGTTTGTCTGACAATCACAAATAGCGTGAAACCCAGGGTCACAAACTCACATCAATCCAACTAAATATATTTTATTATACTACTAGTAATACGCGGTTGGAAAAAACCTTGCATAGCACAACTTGTAAGTCTATCAAAACAAATTGGTAGCCAAGGAAAAAAATGGAAAAATAAAAGAAAGAACAAGAAACATCTGAACAGGGTGAAATAAATCATCCAGTGCCTTAATTTTTTTAAAAAAAAAAAAAAAAAAAAAAAAAAAAAAATACCAACCCCAAGCGAGTAATCGATGAACCTAATAATTTATTAAATCAAAGATATGAGATTTTAAATAGGTGTAGGCATAGGAAATCCTGGTTATTGGAATAGAGGATCTGTTTTTGTTTTTTTTTGTTTTTTTTTCTTTATCATCTTCTGTCACATGGTTTTATGCTAATTAGTTTTTAGTGGTTTTATCAATAAATACTGTTTCATGTCATTTCCTCTTTAGCCAGCTTACCCTGAAGATCTGTTTAGGTGAAACCTAGGTAGGTTGTTCCTGGCTCTTTAGGATTTATTTCATATATTATACATGTAAATACATACAAATATTTTATGTATGCATAGTTGATGTATTAATGTTCACACAGATTCACTAGAAGAAATTCACCGTTAAAAACTCATTCTCAAATTGCCCCCATATGCCATTACACGTGTACATACATACACACATATTTTTATGGATGCATACTGTATATGCATCATATATATTAATGCTCACTCAGGCTCACTAGAAAAAGATTCACTGTTAATAACTCATTCTCAAATTGCCCCCTATGAGATATGCACCCCACGTTGGGAACCACAGATCTAGACCAATGAAAATTCTGCAGATGTTGACAACTAAGATTATTCATCCCTTTGTTTGTCTGTTCTTCTTTCACTCATATTTGACTGTGTCATGCCAGTCAATTTTTCTTGTCAGAATCCATCTTGCACATTTATAAATCTGACATTCGTACGTGCATTGAATATTGCTGCCATATCTGGTCTAGTGATCCAGTAATATATCTAGAAATTCTTGACAAAATCCAAAGAAGAGTCTGTAATATTATCAGTCCTAACCTGGCATCTCGACTTCAGCCACTTTCCCACTGCACTGATGTAGCTTCCATCTATCAGTTTTTTAAAAATATTTTCATGGCAACAAGCTCTCCTTCCTTAGTACATCAACCTGAAGTATTGAGGGATAATGATGAGGAAACACACGCGTTATATTTAACGAAACAAGGAATTTATTTACAAATTTACACATTTGAAGTTGTCAGTAGCTTGTTTCAGGAAAAGGAATCAAATATTTAACGTTCATAGTTTCGATGAATTGTCAAGAAAAGGAAATGTTCATATTAAATCATCGGATACAAAGTAATATTCCACAATGTTTAAAACAAATTAAGGGAATTTAATTTTTCACAAAAGTTATACGGCTGTATTCAACATGAATGAAAAGATATATTTTAAGGTACTTAGCTTTGGAGTTGAATAGAGTTCTTTGAAATTGCCATGATCTCATGAGAGGCTGATAATATATCAGCATATAATTTGACACTGGCGTTATTCAGATGCGTCGAACTAAAGCTCCTGCTTCTTTCTGCCTTTTCTCTCTCTCCTCTGATTCAACTTTCTCTGCCTATTTAAATCAAAAAGCAATTTCACATCAGCTCATTACTTTTTTTCTCAGTTTGTAAGCTACTCCCCTTTTCCATTGGTCAAAATAAATTTTCACATAGGCTCGTTAAACTTTGCCTTGGTCTTTTCTTCAGCCCGGAGCCAATTTCTCTTTCTATTGGTCAATTCATGTAACCATAAGTTCTGTTCTAAGAGTTTCTTTTTGTCACACTTCTTGCTTGTCAAAATCTCTTCTGGTTTCTCGCTACTTATGATTTTCAAAAATTTAATTGCAACATCAATTTTTTTGTTTTTTTTAAGCATTACACACCGAGCAAGGTGTGAAGCCACTAGGATGCAGGGGGTTGCAGAGGATTTGGAGTGAGAGCAGATAGGAGTGATAGAAGAAAGGATGAGGAGAGGGATAGTGGATAGATCAAGGTAACTGGAGATGTCGATTGACATTACATTTGAATAGTTGGAGATTATAGCTCTCAGGGAAACAGTAATTGGGAAGGGTGTTCCACAGGAGAGAGGTGCGAGGTATGAAGCTATTGGAGTAGAAGAGACGGCTACATTTAAAAGTTTCTACAGTGAAAGGGTGAGAGTGGGATGCCAGCCTCGTAGGGCGCTTGAATTCATGGAGTCTGGGAACCAGTGAAAGCAGCTCACCAGAGCAATTACCATGAAAGTATTTGTAGAAAAGACAGAGAGAGGCCACGGCACGTCTGTGAGCGAGTGACTGTAGACGAGACGCCAGATCAGGGCCAATTACATTACATATCCGTCTCTGGATCTTGTCAAGAACTCCGAGGTAAACAGAATGTGCCCCAGACCATATATGGCAGCAATACTCCATGCAAGGGCGAATGGTTGATTTGTAAATTTGAAGTATCGATTCCGGGGAGAAAAATTTCCTGGCACGGCACAGAGAGCCAACTTTCTTCGCAGTAGACGATGCAATTGACTCAATGTATCTGTTCCATCTCAGGTCAGCAGCCAACATGAGACCGAGCAGACGCAGAGAGTTGCTCTCAAGAAGTTGACTATCAGACATTCTAATAGGGGGCAGGGAAGAATCTCTGTGGTGATCAATAGAGAGTAGTTTAGTTTTTGAGGCGTTAAAGTTGACCAGCCAGTTCTTGCCCCAGTTAACAACCGATTGGAGGTCCATTTCAAGACGAGCGGCCAGGTTAGTTTTGTTACCAACACTAGATTTGTTTTTGAGGCAGGAGTAAATTGTAGTGCCGTCCGCATAGATGCCAACTTGGGAATACCCATCTTCTAACAACAAAGAGGAGTAAAAAAGTTTGAACATTGTAAATTTTTGAAATAATTACAATAGCTCAGCTCAGAAATATAACCACTCAGTTATGTACCATGCATTATATACACATAAGCGATATCTTTCAATACATGACTGATGAGGCAGATTTTTTCTCGTAATAGGTTGCCATTTCTTTCTGCGGTAGACCAGTTTCCATCCAAGGCTATAAAACCTAGTCTGTCCTGCTATTTACCTATAGCTGGGGGGAGAAGAAGTGGATTCATACCTTTCCCAAGGGTATTAGCATGTAAGTGAATATAATGGATTCAACTGGAATTCGAACTCAGCTCTCTGAATTATCAATCTGAGCTGCTATCCATTACTCCACCGTGCCTTCTATTAGTACATAGAAAGACCAAATCAAAAAGCAAATATATAAATTCCAAGTTTCAAATACCATCTTGGAATTAGAAATCAGTGAACCAAGTTCCAGTTAAGTTTGTTACATTCACAATTGGGAAAGGTAGACTCCATCTCCTCCCAAATATGGGTTAAATAGTAAGCCTTGTAACTGGAAAAATCATTGTTATTCTCCAAAAAATATTAATGCAATATTTACTTTAAAAAAAAAAAAATTATTCTCACAACGTAATGTTTTGGCTTTAAATAACCCGCAAAAAGTTAATAAACTGTTAAAAATAGACCAAATCAATTAATCAAACCATTTTCCAAAGACTGGTTCTAAAAATACAAGTACATGTAACAAGGAAGCATATATTGGAGTCCATTAGTATTTACTTGGTGTGTGTATATATATATATATATATATATATATATATATATAAAAAATACACAGTGTCTGAAGTTATTAAGCAAAAATTCAATAATTCAAATTTGGTTTTAAAAATTTGTAAATTTCTAACAATCAATTTAGATGTCAAAACAAAGGCTCAGTTAAAATTTTTAGGTAGTATCGATGTGTTTTATTGAAGTTATTTAATGTATTCTAAAAAACTGCTGTCTGAAGTTATTAGGCAAAATGAAATAATCACATTTTACTTCAATAAAAAGGTAATAAAATCATCAAAAAGTGATCAACACCTATAATAGAAGAAATAACAAATACATATGATAAGTCTTTGAATCCTTTACATTTTAATATAGCGACCCTTCTCAATTGATTTTGTTAATTATTTTACTTCAGCAAATGCAATTTTTTGACATGGTAGTTTTAATTGCTTTCCATAAGTCTGCTTTGCTATTAAACTGTTTGCCACCTTCATATAATTCAATCTTCACAATTGACCATAGATTTTTGATCAAATTCAGATCAGGATGTAATGGTGGCCATTCCATTATCTTCTCTCCTGTAAATCTTTTATGCTCAAGGAATTCACAAGTAAACAAGATACATAAGGAGAATTGTCACACATAAATATACATTCACTTAGAAACTGCAAGACTGAGTCTTGTACAATGCAAAGAAAGTCTTGTTCATAAAATCACAATAGTTAGTACTGTTCAGTTTAACTCTTTCAGCAAACTTGAATGATCCAATAATTGTTTGGTTGACAATTGCCATATCATAACAATTTTTTAGCCACAGGCCGGAATTGGATAAAATCCATCCTTTGGCCCATCCATATGGTATAGTAAATAACACTGCCAAATTTGAACGGTCCCTCCAGCCTATATCTTGTTGCTGCCTTTTTTAGCCACAGGCACATCGAATTGGATAAAATCCATCCTTTTGGCCCATCCATATGGTATAGTAAATATCACTTGAGTTTCGTCTGCAAATTTGAACGGTATAAAACCCAGCCTATATCATAACACTGCCACCTGCTTGTTGCCTTCTTTTAGCCACAGGCACATCGGAATTGGATAAAATCCATCCTTTGGCCCATCCATATGGTATAGTAAATATCAAAGTTTGTCTGCAAATTTGAACGGTTCGGCAATTCCAGCCTATATCATAACACATGCCTTCTTTTAGCCACAGGCACATCGGAATTGGATAAAATCCATCCTTTGGCCCATCCATATGGTATAGTAAATATCACTTGAGTTTCGTCTGCAAATTTGAACGGTCCAATAATTGTTTGGTCGGCAATTCCAGCCTATATCATTGACACCTTTTGTTGCCTTTTAACAGTATTTGATAAAATCCATCCTTTGGCCCATCCATATGGTATATCAAATGTAACTTGAGCTTTGTCCTTAAAAATTAATTTAGAAAAGTCAATTTTCATGTATTTCTTGGCACAAATTTGACACTTTAAAGTATTTGCTTTAGTGCGAGAAGTTTGCCAAAAAATTTCTTTAGAGATCCCACTTCACAAATTATTCTACACCTTTTGTTCTTCTTGACACCCTCAATTCAAGCCTTTTCAAAGATCTAAGTGCTGGTCAAACGTGGTTGTTTCACTCTAACTTACTTTAGTTTACATTCATCTCATGGAAGCAATTTCTTAAAGCCTTTTCCTTTGCTTCAAGTTCTCAACTTACTTAACAGCCTTCTTTATCATTCAATGATCTCTGGAAAGCTCCTTTGATATCTCCATGGACATTCCCTCATTCAATAACTTTGCTATTTTCTGTTTTTTAGCAGTTGTTACATCCTTCCCTTTACCCATGTTTTAACATATATTATGGACAAAAAGAAAAAAAAAATTTTTTATTAGATTTCAGAGGTCTTAAGCTAATCTGCATATTAACTTAAGTCAGTCCATTTTCATAAATTCCAAACATCTCAAAACTAATCATTAAAAATAGCAGAAAATTTAGTTAAATATTTTACTAAGGGTAGAAATAGATGAATTTAAATTTGCCAAATATTGGTTCAGAACTTTTTGAGTTATTGGGGTTTATTTTATTTGTATAATAATCTCAGACAGGCTGTATGTATATATGTATGTGTGTGCGTGTATATATATATATATATATATATATATATATATATATATATACACACACACTTACACACTACAGTTCAAAACTTTGAGGCCACCCCTGGTGATTTTTTAAATCGACCTAAAAAATAGTTGTTTTTTACTTAAAATAAAAAGAAAATTATTATACATGATTAAAAAATATGAAACATTTTTTTTTATTAGAAATTTTATGACAACAAAAGGCAAAATAGCATTTTTTTGATTAAATTTTGATCATGTCAAAATATCCTCTTTTAGCATTGATCACTGCAGCACAAATTTTTGGCACTTGTTGCAAAAGTGATAATTGATTGCATTCTTTTTTTTCAATGACTAAATGCTTTTTTTTTCAATTTTTTTTTTTTTACTATTCTGTCAAGTTCATCCCATGGGTAAATTCAAACTTTTGAACTGTAGTTTGTGTGTGTGTGTGTATATATATATATATATATATATATATATATATATATATATATATATAAAAGAAATATGTTGTAGTGGTTCCAACGAGAGAAAAGTATGTATATTAAAAAGAAGAGGGTGCCATAAACGTTTTTGGTTGTAATGTGGATTTATTGAGAAAAAATATTATACTTTGTTTTACATAATTTCACGACACGTGTTTCTGGTCTGGTCTCGCAACCGTCTTCAGGTGAAAGTGGAGATTTTTACATATTATTAAAAATAATTAATTTTTCTTCATGTTCAATGTGGAATATTCTCGATATGAGACATTCTGTTTGTGTGTTGGCAATCCGAATTTTCTTTCTAGAATGTCTCATATCGAGAATATTCCACATTGAACATGAAGAAAAATTAATTATTTTTAATAATATGTAAAAATCTCCACTTTCACCTGAAGACGTTTAAGTAGACCAGACCAGAAACACGTGTCGTGAAATTATGTAAAACAAAGTATAATATTTTTTCTCAATAAATCCACATTACAACTAAAAACGTTTATGCAATTCTCTTTTTTTATTTATATATATATATATATATATATATGAGAGAGAGAGACCCAACCCGTATTTTTTTTTTCTACTTGTTACCATTTTCTGGTTTGCCTCTCTTAAAAAAAAAAAAAAAAAAAAACACACATTCTGCAAAACTTCTCTAGATTTATTGGATTAATCCAAATACTATGATAAAAACAGTATCCAAACTTTTCAGTACAAGAATCACATTTTTTTTGTACATTTTTGTGAACCAAAAAAAAAGAAAATTTTGAAAGTCAAATACAAAAACTGCATAGCATAAGATTTCACCTCGTTTTCTTTGTGATTATAAAATTTCAAACTGATATTTTTTTTTATTTCTAGACTAAGATATCCATATCAACTTCTCTGAATGTTTATTTTTTTCAGTATTCATTTTTTAAGGAACTGCCTTTAAAATGTGTAAAACAACTAATTATGATACGGATCAATCGAAAACTGAAAATTATCAAATTAAAAAAAAAGAGGTGTACTGTAATCGCATGAAAAAAAGAAAGAAAAAAAAAAACAGTATTTTGAACAGAGGGATTTTAAAAAAAGAAAAATATTCTTTTATATAAACGACAAAATTTTATTAAAATCCAATAATTAGATGAATTTTGGAAGATTTTTAAAATCAGCTTTTTTACGACCAAAAATAGGTAATCAGCTGCAGATTAAATAACTAATAACATTTTTAAATGCAATTATGTCCATTTCCAATGAAAATGTAGAAATGATATTTATATCAGTTTTTTTTTCATTCTTTATGCTCTCAACTAGCAGAAAAAAAAATTGGCTATAAAATTAACATTATAAATGTTTCATAACTTTCTTTTATTCAGATGACCAATTTCTACAAAGAAAATTGGAGATCAGTGTGCATTAAACACAAATTCCGTTTTTAGTTACCTCCCCTGGCTGCTAAAGTGTTATAGTGGAACACACCTATTCTATAGTTAATAGACTCTCCCACCTATAATAAGTAGGAGTAGTAGGAGTCGCTCAGTGAGTGAGTTGGTCAGTCAGTCGATGTCGAATGACAGTCAAATGCTAAAGCATCAGCGATCACAACTAGATTACTCTGCATTATACCTATTATATCAAGTTCCTAAAGTTTTTGTACATCGAACCTATTTTAGGACCGACTTAGTACAAATACAAGCCTCCACTGCGAAATCACTCCATAACAAAGTGAGCCTGGACATGGAAATTTATTATCTGTTTTTTTCATTTTTTTTTTTTTAATTTAAGACAGCAGTTTTCAATTTCTTAGTATAAGGGCAGCATTGTATATTTTACACATTTTCACAAACTGATGAAGAAAATCAGTTTTATAAAGAATGAATAAATTCTATTTGGATCTTTTAAGCACATGTTTCAGAATAAAAGAGAAATGTTGCCCACAAACTTTGGTTTGGAAACCACTCAAAAGCAATTAAAAAGGATAAATAATAGTCAGTGTTGTATTTATATGCAAATCTCCACCTTATAAATAGCAGTTGATACAGATAGAGGCTAAACAAATCCTAACCTTTTGGCTAGGATTTGTATTCTGGGGGCTTTTTCACAGGCAGTACCTCTCCCCACTCAGAATTGGCTGGGTTTATTGTCCAGTACCTGAATCGCCACCAAAAAGAGAAGTCTGAGGTGGCTTGGGAATTTTTGCAAGGTATACCTGTTAAACCCGCTATAAACTTCATCATATCCAGTTGCAATGTGGGCACCCTGGTAAATATCACTAATCCTAACTTTGAAGACTAAACTACTAGAGAAATAGTAGTGAATACTTTTTAACTAACTGTTTAAAACAGTCAGAGAAACACTTGTAATAATAATAACAGTTTTCAAAATTAGAGGTCACTTATCAAGTATATCTTTTTATATATATATATATATAGAGTATATAAAAACTATTTTTGTATTGTTTCACAGATCTTTACTCCAAAGAACTAGGCACATGGCCAAGTGGTTAGAATGTTCACTTTTTGACCATGAGACCTGGGTTCAAATTCACCATAGTTGAATTTTTCAGGAAGGTGACTTCTTGATGTTATTGACCTGGGGAGGTGGTCCCAACATGTGGCATCTTTGAACTCAAGCCTTGTCAAGGAAATTGGGATGACAGAATTGTATGGAAACCATTGGTGATTGTACTAACACAAAATTACAAGTCATCACAATCAAGGGTTCGGCCTTGGTCAAACTGTTGTTCACACCAGATTATGCAATCTCTCCCAAATGCTCTAACATAGTTGCAGTATAAACCACAGGTGGGCTTTGTGGGTATTGAACAAACACAAATGTGCCTGAGTAAGCATCCACAACAGGGATTGACGAATTAGCCAAGCATGTGGGTGGACCCAAAAACTAATAACCAGCCATTACTCATAACTTACTTCATGTACACATAAATTATTATTATTTTATATCAATATCATTATCAATACTATTCAAGTGTACTTTGTTTCAAATATAAAATTTGTAATCATTGTAAATATTCATTGGGGTTTCATTTTTAAGAGTAGTTTTTTTTTTTTTTTTCCCACCTCCAACAGACATGGGAACTAGTTAAGACTTCAGTGAGACTTCAAGATATTGTGATGGCTGTAGTGAGAATGGTAAGTAAGAACATGTTGTTTTGGTGTAAGGAATACTGTGGTATGTTTGACTAGCTAAGTTTAAGACAAGACAGATTGAAGCCTAACCTTCCTCCTCTTGTCCTTGTGCCACATTTTTGTATTTTCAAAATAAATATCACTTTCTGTTTCAGATGTCATAATCTACTATCTATATTTCTCATGTTGTCTGTCTGTGTCTGTCGTGGGCGTTGTTACCTCGCCCAGGCCGCATTTCTCATCAGATTTCGATGTGGTTTTCAACACAAGTTTGCAAATGGCTGCCATAAGGACATGACAGAGTCCGATTTTTGAGTTCGGAATCAGGTTCCGAAAAAAATCGATATTCGAAAAAATTCTGCTTACAGAAGGAATGATCGCATTTCAAACAAATTTGACACCCTCCATCCATTAGAAGTGTTGTCCAGAAGTTTCATGACCACGGACCCCTAAACAGCGTGGAAAATCAATAAAACCCAAAAACCCGATACGCCCAGATTGCGTCTGAACCGCATGTCGGTTTTTAGCAAAAACCGAGCGGATTTATGAAGAGGCCATTGGGAGTCATCATCTGAAGTTTCAACTCTGAGCAACCCCCAAACAGAGTGCAAATTGACAATCGGTCAACCATTAAAAATGTTTTTTCCGGTTTTTTAAAGCTGATCGTATTGTGTTTATTTTGTTTAGTTCTTTTTTCGTAACAGATTTAATGTTTACTATAGAGCTTAGAAAAAGTTGGCAGTGTGATATAGGCAAGAAGTAAGGCATGTAACAACATCAGCACGGCAAAGGGCACTCCTCTAAATGCAAGGAAGGGCAAAAATATTTTAAGTCAAGTGATAGCAATTGCTGTATTAGTCGTACTATTTTTGAATCAAGCACGGGCAACACCAAGCCATGCTACTAGTGGCAGATAAAATTAAGATTTTGACAATTTTGAAGCATTATATTAAACTGGACATCAAAGCTACTGAAGCTGCTCGCAGATCTCAGGTTTTGATTGATTTGGTTTATTGTGTTTAAAGCATATGAATTTCAATGGGTTATTTAATGCTGACCAGATTTTTAGGATAGGTTTGTAAATAGAATACATATTTTTGTAAGAAATCAGTTTGTAGATCAGGTTGCATTGACATGTTTTTGTAATGAAGATTTTTTGTTGAGTGTCAAATGTATTGCTGTTAATATTTTCATAATGCTTTGGGGTTAACTATTTGCACATATTTGGGACCCTAACAGGTGCTACTACCCAGGGTCAAGGTGAACCTAGGAACCACAGCAATTAAGAGGTGATTTCTCATTTTGAGCCATTATCCATTATACCAACTGAACATCTAAGCTGACAGTACCTGGTATTCTCAAGTGGTTACTCATCTAGGTACTGACCAAGCTCAGCATTGCTTAATTTTGATGGTCAGACAAGAACCTGTGTTTCATCATGATATGGCCATAAGCAGAAAATCTTCAGAACAAGGATTATCAAAATGCATCATATGGGGCAAGAAACCCAAGATTTTATTAAGTTTTGCAAAACCATATATCCTAATTTTCATATTTTTTTCAACTGCATATTTTCATTCTTGCATCCATTTTATATTTATTATTACAGGATATAAGAGACACTACGAAAAAGTTAAAGAAATTTACACAGCACAAGTGTAGTCATGCTTTTAGCTTCTTCTGCTATTGTCCTTTGGGAATGATACCTTAGGGAATGATTCCAAAAGTCAACAGAACCTAGATCAATGTTTCTTGACCTTTTTTACTTTAGGGCACACCTTTAGAATAACTAAAACCCTAGGGCACACATAATCTTAATAAGGAAAAATTAGCCATGAAACTTGAAAATACAAAGTTTTGGTCTAGCATTCCCAAAGATTAGCAGTTTTCATTTAAAGGGATTTAGGAAGAAACTGCTATCTTTTTTTAAAGAGTTTGATAATGGCTAAATTCCTTGGGGTATGGAAAAGGGAAAGGATTATTCTACTTCCTAAAAATTAAGAAATTTAGTATCCAGTTTAAAATATCAAAAAACTCCCCTTAGACATGAAAGACATTTTTTCTATTTGTAGCTTGTTAAAAAATGAAGACTTTTAAATATAAAAATAATTTTAATAAGAAAAAATTAGTTATGAAATTTTAGTTTAGCATTCCCAAAGATTAGCAGTAGAGTTTGCATATTTATGAGGAATCTGCTTTTTTTTTTACAGAGATTTTAATGACTGATTTAAATTCCTCAAGTAAAGCAAAATCCACTCCTTAAAGATTAAAGAATTTAGCATTCAAGTTAACATATCAAATGAAGACTTGACTTTGGCATGCAGGCCATGTGCTGAGTGTCTGTAGCTTTTTAAAAATAAAGATTTTTTTTTTAATTATAAAAATAATTAATAAATTACTTTTCTGTTGGAGTGCACCCAGCAACCTTTCAGAGTGCATTAGTACACACAGGTGCACATGTTCAGAAATGTTGAGGAAACTTTATAGAGCAATGTTAAAAGGTAGTCTTACAAACAATCGTTAATGCAAGTATTTTGATCCTCTGTTATGACTACATGTTATTAAGCAGGATTGGTGGCTGAAGTAGTTGGCTATTTATCACATCAACCTCTGTCTCAGAGTATATTGTTCCAACCATTTTTATTTACATTTCTTTTTTAAAACTCTGACAAAGATCTCAAAGGATTAAACATATGTATGCAACAGTATACTAATTTAGGTATACATATATATATCTCAGTGGCAACTCTGGCAGTTGGGCTTGTTGGGATTAGCCCAAGTGTATCTATTTCAAAGCGACAAAAATTTTTTGTCGTGCGTCGTTTTTATTCTTGACTTCAGCTGAATCCAAGATTAATTGTTTTAACCCCATGTGACAAAATATTGACCAAAATACATTTCATTCATATTGTTCATAAGAAAGAAGGAAGAAAGAAAGAAAAAACAAAGAAAGAAAGTAACTAAAAAAAGAATGAAATAAAATTAATGTGGTTAGTCAGGCTACGTAGATCTGGGCCCTATCTGAGTTGGAGACATTTAATAGGCAATGTATTTCTTGCTTTAATTTTATAAATAATTTTAAAATCTCTGAATCACAAACTGAATGAGCAATTTTGATGATTGTTGTTCCAACAAATCTTTCCAAAGAAGTATTGGATGAAAAAGGTCCCTTTAAAAGAATATGTTCCACAATTTTCAAAGGAGAATTAATTATCATCTAAATTATGCAAAAATGAAAATAATACTGACATCTCATTTTAACAGATATATTTACCAAAGGGTATTAGCACGTAAGTGAACGTAATGGATTTGAATGGAATTTGAACTTAGATCTCCATTTTCTCAATCCGAGCCGCTATCCACTACTCCACCGTGCCTCCTTATATATATATATATATATATATATATATATATTTATTTGTGTGCACATACACACAAGTGCATCAATAAATCTATAGAAAAAACAGCCTTTATGTTATGCAACAAATATTTTTTTTATCTCTTTTTTTGTCAGTATATATGGCTATTAATTGTAGAGATCAAACATTATACAGTGAAAATTTCAGATAAAAATTCAGCTAATCACTATTATAACACCTTGTTAGGCTGCAGATTTATTGATATGTCTTTCTATGTTTGGTATATACAGGGTGCGATGGATAAATTGTCATCGAACTTACACAAAAATGAAAATAACACTGACATTTCATTTTAATAGATATATTTACCAAAATTACACAAAAATATCTTGAAATACTTAAGAATAAATTTATTCAATAAAATCGCCATTGACTTCAACTACAGCCTCGAAATAACTTCGGAATCACCTGCAACTCTCCTGGATGGTCTCCTTGTTTAATTCATAATCCTTGCCTTCTGTTCATCTTTGGTATTACAAGGAGTCTTGTTGGTTTCTTGCTCAATGGAGCCCCACACATAATAATCAAGGGAATTGCAGTCTGAGAGTTCAGTGGCCAGACAGCCATGATTGGGTTCTCATGCTTGTGTGGCATGGTGTAGAGTCCCCTTGCTAGACATAGGGCCTTTCAGCACTCTCTTGACCCAAGTAGCAGCACTACCTCCTCAAGGCACTTGATGTAGACTGTTTTCAATCTGAGGCCCTGTGGGAAGATGGATAGAGGCATAATGTCACCATCACTAATGATCACTCCAAGCACCTTCGAATCACCATTAGACTCATCCAAATCTTTCTAAATCCTCTGCACTGTCATCAGGTTGACACCAAACACTCTGAAATGTTTGTATTGGAGCTTCCAGTGTAAATGCCAAGCAGTAAAGTTTGGTGTTTCCAAATTTCTGGCAAAGTGAATTGTGTCATGGTGCTCTTTTTCTCAGACAGTGCCCAACTGAGCCTATTATACTGTGCAGTTAACAAAATCAAAAACAAATAATGCACATGCTCAAAATTAAAAATATAAAATGGCAACAATTTACCCATTGCACCCTGTGTGTGTGTGTGTGTGTGTGTGTGTGTATATATATATATATGTGTGTGTGAAAATATATAGAAAATAGGAAGGAACTGGTTAGGTAAATAATCCAAAGTCCCTTAGTATTTTAGTTATTATTTTAAAAATAGTGCTCGATACAAAAGTAGAGCATAAATATAATTATTTATTTAAAAATATGATTCCAAATCGCTACATAAGAGATCTCATGTTTCAAACTTCAATATAATCCTTTAAATTAAATTGAGTTGAAAGTAAAATGGGCTCCATTCCATCTTCAACTCAATTTTTTTTAAAGGATTATATTGAATTTTTTGGCTCTTGTTTTGAAACATGAGACCTCTTATGTAGCGATTTGGAATCATATTTTAAATAAATAATTATATATATATATATATATATATATATATATATATTAACTCTCAGAGATTTTCTAAGGATTGAACACATGTATGCAACTGTATTAAGTTGTCTTTTTTTTTTTTTTTTTACTTAAATATTATTTACACTCACCATGACCTCCAAGTGAGATGGGAGAGTGAACTGCATTTTCCATATATGAGCAGTGCGGTCTCCAGATGCTGTCAGGGCCAGGTCCTGATTGGGATGGAATCGAATTGAGTTTACAGAGCCTTGGTGTCCCACATATTGCTGCATAGTCACCCCAGATTCAATGCACCAAATTCTGGCAGTGTGATCTAAGAGAAAATGAAAAAAGTTTCAAAACAGAAATTATGATAGAATAAGGAGCAAATAGGAAACGTTTATGAATTTAATGTTTTGCTTTTATTTAATCTTCATCAGAAAATGTATTTTTAATTTTGTGTTGTTTGTTTTTCAAACCTTACATGTATCTGACCTGTCAAGCAGTGTTCAGATGCATAATTCATATGTATGTGTAGCATAATTCTAGTTTGTCTATGTCAGATTCAGATGATAACATGCATTCATTTGTGTGTGTGTGTGTGTGTGTGTGTGCGCATACATCTAGCGGGCATTTTTATATTTCATGGTTGTCTTTATGCTGATTTGGGGGACGTTTTATATGATGGTGAATGAATTTAAATCACACCACCTGTTGAATGTAGGTAGACATTTTTATATATATATATATATATATATATATATATATATATATGTGTGTGTGTGTGTGTAAAATTTCAAATACAAGTAAAAAGGCAATATGACTAAAGATAAAAAGGAAAAATTTTCTTTACAAATGTTTTTTGCCATTAAAATATTTATAAACATTCTTAAATTTAAAAATTTTGAAATCATATTTTACTTCTGTTTATAAATATCTGTTGCAAAATAAAATCCTTACATTTGCCTTCATAAAGTCCATCAGAGGACAAAATGAATCAGTAAAGAAAAGTTTTCCTCTTGTCTATTTCTTTTTCTCTCTCTCTAATATATATATATATATATATATATATATATATATATATATATATATACATACATACATACTAACTTAAAAGCCACGCTATCAGGCAGCATTCAAGCTAGCTCCTGCAGAGGGCTCTTGATTGGCCCTTCATCACAACAGGTAAGGAAGAGTAGATGTGATAGGCAACAATAAACTACAGAACTCAAAATTGATCACTGCATTTAAGTATTGCATTAATAGTTAAGCTTAGCTTTTAAACGATTCAAAGATAATTCTTCTGCTGCCACTTAATTTAAAGACAATTTCAACAATTATTTTTATTTTATGGGTGACTTTTGCTGGATTTCACTATTAATTTTGATTATTCCCAAATTTATTTCTAAGTTATAAAAATTGTCAGTGTACAAAAAAGTTTGTCACTAAAAAAATCATGACTTAGCAGATAAGATGAGAAGAGAGTGAAAAAAAAAATATTGCTGAGTATTTATCATCCAGAGAGTGTCTCCTAGTAGCAGTTTTGAAAATTAAGAGGAGATACACCAGTAAGTTTATTACTAGATTTCAGCAAATGTATTCTACACTTGCTCAAATATGGGTAGTAAAAAAAAAAAATCAACAGGCATAAGGATATTAATACAAACAACTTGTGGGTTTCTTACCTCAGAATTTCAGACAATAAATTTATAATTTATACTTCAGAAGCAGGCATATAAAAAATAAATTGCCAAAAATGTTCCTCACACCACATTGGGGAAACATGCAGAATTTAAAAAAAAAAAAAAAAAAACATTTCTATGAACACAAAAGGGAGCTTTTACATAACAATTTATCAAATCCATTAGCCATACACAGAAATAAATTCGACCACAATTTTGATCTTTAAAAAAAAAAAAAAATGCCACTCATCAAAAGAGAAAGTAATTTACTCAGAAGGAAAATTCTTGAGAGTGCCATAATCAAATCTTATCGAAATATAAATCTACACCCTGACTTTTTTCTCAATCTCACCTTTCCTTAAAGAATTACTACTTTCTGAAGCCAACATTCATGACCACAAATATGTTGAGAAAACAGTTAAATCCATTATCTCATGTTTTCGGAAATGTACAGCATATACATCCGCCGCATACCATAATAATCTAATCACAATCTAAACAATATTCATTTAAAAAAAAGAAAAGATTATTATTGAGTATTACTTGCTTACTTTTTGCCAGACTTTGAATTATGACTCTTTGCGTCCTCCACATATTTTGACTGATCTTTTAACCACCTGATGAACTTTCAGAACATTCTTAAATTTAAGAGCCTTGATAAACCAATGACATCCTTGCTTTTGTATATAAACATGTGAAACAAAATAAATCTTACATTTGCCTTGATAAAGACTTTCAGAGGACAAAACATGTCAGCTAAGAATAGTTTTTCTTCTTGTCTTTTTATTCATTTTGTTCCTCTACAGATATACTATCTGTTCTTTATTTATGTACCAAGTTCTTTTAGAATGTGGGCATCTTGGATCTCCAAAACTATTGTTGCTCTAAGTAACTGTTGAGCCTTTTTTTTTTTTTAACTATATATTCACCCAACATATTTTTTACATCTTAACACTTTGTACATTATTTAAAGCCAAAACATATTTTGGATTGTAAGAATTTTTTTTTTTTTTGCGAGTTGATATTGAATTAACAAAGTCCAACTATTTACCCCATAGCTGAAGGAGAAGATATGGATTCATAACTTTCCCAAGGGTAACTGATGCGAAAGTGAATATAATGAACTCAACTTTCCAATTCCTAATTCTGAGCTGATGTCCATCATACCAATCACACATCCATTCACCCAATACAGGGCCCAAGAGCCACTCAAGAAAGAGAGTTACTGAATGAGGTTGTTGTATGAATGTAAGAGGAGGAAATTAGTGCAGATTATACATATACATAGAATAGATAACAGTTGATGCTAGAGTTGAAGAGATTAAGATAGTAGTGAACAGAAAAGCAACCTCTCAGGAGTTTGTTCCACAAAGTAACCATTCTTGAGAAGAAGCTGTCTGAGTGGAACTTCCTCCTTACCAATGAAATACAAATAGAATGAAGATGATTCAACCCTGTGTATATGATATGGCATGTCCTAGCTATAAATATCTGAACCTGTGGAGTTAAAGAATATAACATGTCTGAACATTTGCCATGGAAATAGCAGTAGTGATAGATTTTGATGACCTTTTTTTTTCTATAGAAAAGGGCCAAGAGGGTTGAAAATAACCCACATGGTTATATAAATACTTTTGAACGCTGTCAAGGCTGGAAAGTGAACCTTGGGTAGCTCCAGCCTAGATATTTCTTTTTCTCCCAATTCTGCTATCCATTTCGCCATGATTTTGTTATGTTTTTTTTTTTTTTTTTTTTTGAGTGTTAGATTCTACAGAATTTTGTTCTTTATGATGTGTCTTAAATTTCAATTATTCTTTTTTCCTGATTGTAAGTAAAAATTTTCTTGTAGTTTATTTTCCCTTAAGTTTTCCTCATTGCTCACATGCTCTGTCCAAGTTATTCTTAGCATAGTCTTCATCAACAGAACAATATCTTGCTTGAATATGTTGCTTGATGTCTCCTCATCATCTATGAGATGAGTGTTGAATATTCACTGTCACAGAGAAAATTTGTGCAAAAACTGGCATTGTTAAAAATAGCTAAACCTATTTCCACCTCACAAAACAGAATTTTCATTTTTAAAGAGAAAAAAAGTCACAAATGAAATATACACTAAGCAAAAAAAAAAACCAAAAAAAAAACCAACATGCTTAAGAAATTGGTAATGTTTAACTTTTGTGTCTGCGAAAAAAAACCTGTGACACCACTATTACTGTATACACGTTTGGCTCCTCTGGAAATGTTTATTTACAAGATTATGAAAAATATGTGAACCAAATACAATATTTATTATTTACCTTTTATAAGAAATAAATTTAAAAGTTTATAAAAAATTACAAAATTATCAAAATATGTAAACCAACTACAATATTTATTAGTTAACATTTTATAAATAAATATAAAAACAAATTTCTTATTCATAATTTTATAAAAATGTCAATGAACTATTGTTATCAATTCTCAATAATAAAGAAAATGTATAAATCCATTTTCATGTTTGGATTTTATTAAAATTTTAATCATCAAAAACAAACATTGCTGAAGGAATCAAAAGTGTATACAATAATAGCAGTGAGAATGGATTGATCATCCTCTTGATACACCAATTTTTTTTTGTAGGCATAAAATTTGCCAAGAAATTTTATTATTAATTTGCAAAAACTTTATTTTTCTTAAGCTATTTCTGAGTTCTCTCCCCTAAGTCTCATTCACTTATGTACAATGTCTTTTCATGACAGTGATTATGGCTCTCCCAATCTTCCTGTCTTTTGCTGCACTCAGCAACATGTTCTCTTTTGTCACTTTGGAATATTTGTTCTCATTTGATCAAACTTGCCAAGTTGGTTACTCTCTGCTTCTCTTGCCTTCAATGGGCCCTGTGAGTGTTAAATTCTCCAAGCCTTCTTATTTCATTATGCATCCAAAAACTTTCAACTGTTTCTTATTGTTACTAACAGTTTCTTTGTAATTTATATTCTCCTTAGAACTTCATTTGTTACATGCTTTCTACGGCATTCTCCTTCTTTACAATTTACAGCCCTCGTTAGGAGACAACATTAAAATCCCAAATTGTCATTTTTTTTTTTTTCTTTAATGACTATGAGTGAATTTCAGTTGGAGAATCATGCAGTCTTCTAAAATCTTCCTAGTTCTTTTCTGTTAAAATTTGAACTCTTCCTATTTTTTCATCTATCTTAAAAAAAAAAATCAACACTCTCTACCAAGTGTTCCAAAACAATAGGAGTCAAGATAAACCTTTCCAAAATAGAAATTATGATCTGGAATTGGAATGAAAGACATCATGTCTCTTACATGGAATCCATCATAAAAATTCAGGATGTACAATACAAAACACTTTTCAAAAACCTTGGTGTATTACAACAAAAGGAAAATGAACATAGTAAATATTTTAAAATAAGTTATCTCCCTTGGTTCATTTAAAAAAAATCGTAAATGCAAGCGCATATTTGGATTCTGGCAAAGGTAAACTCATAATCTAATGCTAATGAATTCGATTCAAACTTTATACTCAACGATCATGACCATATGCCAGTATTTGGTGTGCTTAATAACTACTGGAAAGCAAATATGCAATTTAATTTAAATTTCATACTTTGAAAATGAATGCTTCTTATTTAACAAACGGCTGAAAAAGATTTTTTGTTTGTTTTTATTTTGCAGAGGGGGGGACTGCAGTGTTGTTTTTTTTTTTATCGGGGGGTTCAGTATTTATTTTATCTTTATTTCTGGAATTTCTTTTTTTTTCTTTTTTTAACAAAAATGAATTTCTAAAATTGTTATAGATTGAAGATTATGTTTTATAAGAGTTATTTCCCTTGAATCATACAAAGCATTTTCTATCCCCACCAACAAAATTTGAGTTTAAATATCTTCCACCATCTATTTTCATGTTAACTTAACAACACAGTGTCTGCGAGATATTGGACGGAATAAAAATGTTTAAATCTTCTGAAATAGATTGACGAAAGGCTTCTCTTTCCTCAAGATAAATAAATGTCTATTTTTAAAATTTGCATATTTCATAAGTTCTTGTTTGAAAGTAGGCTAAATCTGTACTGTAGTTTTGATAATTTGCTTTCAGATAGAATCACAAGCACAAAACAATCCTCCCACTGTCTCAAGTTTCTTCTTTGGCATGGATATGTAGGTTGGAATATCAAGTATATTAGATCATGATCTTCACAACCAGTCTTCCTTGTGAAAATCTTGCAAAAGGGTCTTGCTATTTTTTTCTTTTTAGTCAAATACACACCTCCTTTTAAATCTAATTGCTATGGAGAAGTGAGAAACACAAAAAAATAATGCAGAATCCTAATTATTTGTGTGCTTTTAATCTTTCATAATTACGACAGCAAAGGACAAGAAAAAGAGTTGCCAAAATTTTACTCTGACATTTCATCATATTTTACGAACAATGGAAAATGTGATACCAAAATCTGGATACGTATTGGATTAGCAAAAGATGCATTACAAAAGTACTAAGAAACAGGAAAATTTTGTTAGAAACAAAGAAAAGAATTTGTGATTATTATGTGATATCAATCCTCTTGTATGGCAGTCAATGTTGGACAATCACACTATACGACACAGAAACTGGAAGCGACAGAAATGTGGCACTACAGAAGGTTACTGAAAATTCTATGGACAGAACGAATAAGCAACAAGGAAGTTTTAAAGAAAATAGTACCAAAAAGAACACTTATACTCAGAATCCAAAAGATGTTGCTGAAATTTCTTGAATGCATAATGAGGAAGGTGGGACAGGAAAACTTAACCCTTACAAGGCATATTGAGAGCAAAAGAGATAGGGGAAGGCATCAGGCCACCTACCTGATAAGCTTGTGTGAATGGATGACAAAGGTTTGACAAAGGGAGAAAATTTACTAAGGGCCACAAAGGAAAGGAGGTGGTGGAGAACCATGAACGCCCACATTTTGAAGAGACATGGCACATAGAAGAAAACTATGGGTATTACTGCTAATTTGGACTTCTTTCAGAAAACTTTGAGATCACCATTGCATGAGCTTTTTTTCAACTGTATTTTTCATATGCAGCATGTTTACATTAATTTCATTTTTAACTTGAAAGAAAAGAAAAGCATACATAATGTCAGTTTAGTTAGGGGAACTAATGATTTTTTTTTAAAAATTCAGTATCACCCCAAGCAAGGCAGTAAAGCCATGAAGATACAAGAGGTGTGAAAGAATTACAAACAGAAATATTAATAATGAGCAGGAGAAAAGAATAATCAGGAGGATAGTAGATAGCAATTAACATTGCATTGAAATTTTTGCAGATTAAAATTGGCTGAAAAGCATGGAGCAAGAAGTGCTAGAAAAGAGACAGCATAGAATTTACAGTTACATTTAGCCAGCTCAACTTTAAATTGATGAGGTCTTGACACCAGTCTAGTACTATGCTTAAATTCCAAAAGTCTAGGTACCATAGCAAAGAGCTGAACAACTGCCATGAAAGTATTCATAGAAAAGACACAGGAAAGCAACCTTACGATGGTGGGAAAGTGACTGACACTGAGCCACCAAATTAGAACCAATAATATTTAAAAGAAAAATTGTCTTTAAAAACTCCAAAATCACATCAGCATAAGTGTTTTTGTGAAAAGTGGAATTACCCCCCAATTACTTTACTAAAAAAAAAAAAACACACACACATTGCTAGAGGACACTCCTTAAACCTATAGAGAGTGATATTCTGACATCCTCTTTTTTTTTTATTTTTCTCTTACACAGTAAGATGTAGGTCGCACATGGAGAAAAGCATCCCACACTGGGACATGTTCACATGCACGTATGCATGTAACTTTCACTTCACTTTCATTTACTTTTCTCTAGGACCTATCTCTACACAAACACCTTCACTAGTTTAAATGTTTTCTTCTTTCATGTTCAGTGTATTTGTTTTATGCAACAATCTTCTATACCTTTACTTTGTTAATACACACATTATCATTTGTTTGTATATAGTTTTATTGTTACTTTATTCATTTATTACTTGAACTCACATTAGAGTACACAATTATTGTTGTGGGGGGAAAAAATATACCAGGAGACGCGGGTTTTCTACATAAACACAACCAGCAACAGAAGGTAAGCAATTTTGGTTTTAACAAATTATTAGATCACCTTCTCCTTCATTTCTAAGAATTACAGCAGGGTCACCATTTTTGTAGAGAAATAAAATTGTAGAGAAAAAAATCTATAAAATCTATTTATATTTAAAAATGTTCCAAAACAGAGTGGTATGGTTATATCGAAATAAGACCATCCAAATGTCACATAGTTTTTAATTAGTGTTGATAACATTCCATTCTTTTGGGTATGCAGATTTTTAATACACAAGATTTTTAAT
>CAHIKZ030001191.1:1285000-1400000 GCA_903632075.3 Acanthosepion pharaonis
CTTCATGTGATTATTCTATTCAGTAACTTTCCCTAGGTTACAGCAGTAAGTAATGTAAATAACTCCTCATCTCAGAAATTTAGATAGAAAAAATAGTTTTATTAGATTTATATCTGTCAGGTAAGGATTTTTAATAGGTTTTCTATGTTCAATCATGTGCTCAAGTCAAGATTTTATTATAAAATTGCTATGAAAATTACAGGCACAGGAGAAAATCTCTCATAAATAATTTCATTGATCAAGTCTTTTTAATTAGTGTTTTTATTATTCTTTCTTTGAAACTGAAATAATGAGTCATAATAATAGAAGTCCTTATGAGGGTTAAAAACTTTGATTAAAAATCTTCTATGTGCCATGATGCGTTATGACATGGGTGTTCATGGATCGACACAACTGCCTGTCATTTGTAGCTCTCTTAATCCGTGTTCTGCCAACCATTTCCACATACTTGTTAGCTAGGTTATTTGTTGCTTTCCTCTGTCCCTCTTACCTTCAATCTGTTCTGTGAGCATCAGATTATCTAAGCCCCCTTTCCTCATTATGTATCCCAGAAAATTCTTATTTTTCCTGAAACTATGTCTTTGCTCAGTATAAACATTTAATATCAATATTAACTGAAAACACTTGATCAGCATGACATTCAATATATATCTTTAAAATTATTATAATGCTACTATTCTATGGCTATTGTTATAAGACACTCTTACTTATATAACGTACTTCATGTAAAAAAACTTCCTATTTTACATATTTTTACTGTCCCTTGAAAACTAGCCCAAGCAAAATCTTAACTTCCAGTGAAATATTGATGTTATTTATGTTTAAACAAGATTTGCTAAGAAATAAGTAATAACTAATGAGTATTATTTATATTATAATGCCACTATTCTATAGGTATTGTTACAGGAAACTCTTACTTATATAACATACGTCATATAAGGATTCTCTATACATTATGCTTCAGCTACTTACCATGATGCCTGTATTAGTTTACTGGAAGACTGACTCCAAACAGCTAGTGTTTACCAAATCTCAGCACAAGGCTGATTTTTAGGTGGTGGTGATTCCAAGCCATAGGCTCAGGCAAAAATTCCCCTTAGACCCCACATGCATGGGGTCTTACCTCTTACCTGGAGTTCTTTATAGTAATGAACTAATTCATATAGTCACTGGGGGTGTACTATTAATTCCACAACAAAAATATAACATTTATGGTATAAACCAAAATGAGCAAAAAAACAATTGTGAATATGAAAGAAGTAGATTTTTTTTTTTAGAAAAGTAACAAGTACTTGCTAAATATTTTACTAAAGCAAAGTACTGCAACCTATTTTAGTATTTCAAATGATTCTACTATAGAAATATAATATGAACAATTTCATTGTAGGAGTAGTGCAAATAAAAAGTATATAAAAAAACTCAGAAAATAACAGGATTATATGAGATTACATTATTTAGACTCAAGCTATGGTTTTTTAATTATTTCATCCCAAGCATGGAAATAAAGCCTAAAACACAAAGGGTTACCAAGTGTGAGAGAATATATGAAAAACATTAAATCAAGAGAACAAGAAAAGCACTGGAATTAAGACAAAAGATAACAATTCACATTGCATATTTTAATCATTTCACCACAAGTAAGGCAATAATGCCACTAAGATACAAGGAGTTTACTAAATGCGAGAGAATATGAGTAAAAAATACTATTAAGAAGAAAGAACAATAAAAGAACAGGAATTAAGATGACAAAAGTTAATGATTGATATTGCACTTAAACTTTTGAAGATCAAAATTGACTGGGAATCAATAAGCCAGAAGAGAGTTCCATGAGGGAGAAATACAAAAGAAGAAACAATTAGCATAGAACTTATGGTTACATCTAGCAATTTCAGTTTGTAAAATGATGATCCCTTGCTGACAATCTAGTAATATACTTAAATTCATAAAATCTATGTATCAAAGAGGAAAGCTTGTTGAAACAATTACCATGAAAAGTATTTATAGAAAAAGCACAGGGAAGCTATGTCACAGTGGAGGGAAAGTAACTGAACCAAAGATGCAGGTCAAAACCAATAACACTGCAGATTCTTCTTTGGATTTTATCAAGAATGTCTAAATACATAGCAGAAGCACCAAACCAGATGTAGCAGCAATAGTCAATGCAACGATAAATGGTAAACTTATAGATGTGCAAAATAGATTCTGACAAGACAAATATTGTCCTCAGTCTCTGTTGTTATTACAACATTTTAACCATTGCTGTCCTTAGACATTCTTCAGGTACTCTCCACTACATCTAAGTCTGCACCACTTGCTCAGAGATTGAACTCACCATTACCATGTCACCAGTCAATTAAAGCAGTGGTTCATGAATTTGGTGAGATAGTAATTGTGAGTTCAATTCCTGGGCATAGTACTAACTTAGAACTAAATGAGAAATTCTTAGACATGGCTAACGGAATAAGAACAATCTAACCCATTGGTTTCCAATCTTTTTTCTCTGGGCTGCATTTTCAGAATGAAAATTTGCTAACATTTCACCAAAGTGAAGTCTTGTTGAAAAGGTACAAGCAGCCTTATGTCAAAGAAGAGAGGGTTAAAGAGAGATAACCACAGATTCAAAGTCAAAACATTATCATGGATACCTCTCTCCTTAAATTTGCAGACCCTAGTTACTATATTCTTAATATTTGATATAAGGCAAAAATAAAATACGGATATACAATGTAATTAGCCCTGATCTGGCATCTCGTCTACAGCCGCTCTCTCACAGACGTGCCATTGCCTCCCTTTGTCTTTTTTACAAATGCTTTCATGGTAACTGCTCCGATGAGATGCTTTCGCCATTTCCCAGACTTCATGAATTTAAGCGTTCAACTAGGCTGGCATCCAACTCTCCACCTTTCACTGTTGAAACTGTTAAATGTAGCTGTCTCTTCTACTCCAAAAGCTTCATGTCTCACACTTCTCGCCTGTGGAACTCTCTCCCAAGTTCTTGTTTTCCTGATAGCTATAATCTCCAACTATTCAAATGTAATGTCAATTGACTTCTCCAGATGCTGTGATCTATCCCCTAACCTTCTCTTTATCCTTTCCTCTATCACTCCTCTTTGCTCTCATTCCAACTCTCTGTAACCCCTTGTATGCTAGTGTTTTCCTGCCTTGCTTGGAGTTGAATGCTTAAAAAAAAAAATAAAATAAAAATAAAATCAGTCAATTATTTGTAACTATACTGTGACTCATGCATGCAAAATTGCAAGCAAAATCCATAATAATATTTTATATTTTGGCATATGAATTTTGCACCACACCATTTGGTAACCACTGATCTAACCTCAGAGATTAAATAAAGGGTTCAGTTCAAAACTCCTTGTAGGTCACATTCAATGCCTCAAAAAAAAAAAAAAAAAAAAAAAAAAACAACAACAACAAAAAAAAAAAACAACAACAACAAACAAACAAACAAACAATCTAGTGACCCTCCACCATCACCAATAGGGCCCAGAATCTTCACCAGTCATGATGAATAGACATTCTTTAAGAAAGGCTATTGGGACTTAAACTCAACCCAAAGCTCAAGTACACACAATCCATCATTAAAGATACTGAAAAAATGGTCAGTTCCCTGTACTACTCCAGCAAGTACCACACTCCTCCTGCTATCCTCTATCTTTACAAGAGTAAGATCAGGCCGAAAAAGGAGTACTGCTGCTATATATAGTGTCCAAAAGCGTCTCCTCGTCATTGTAGGTAACCAACTATTTCTCACTCTGCAATGTCTTTCTCACAGACGTTATTCTATTGCTATTTTCACGGATAGTGTTCAGATGAACTACACTCCTTAGTCCCACCAGTCATAATCTTCATGGATAAAACCTGTCATGCCATGCACATTATATTGGACCACCCACATTCCTTTCATATTTCCCTGGTGAGATGTAAGTTCCACTCAAGTAGCTTCTTCCCATGAACCACTGCCTTCGTGGAACCAACTCCCAATAGATTGCTCCCTCGGCCTCTACAATCTTAACCTGTTCAAATCTAGGGTTAACCATTATCTTCACATGTATTTGCATTAGCTGTGCCTCTTACACTTTAACCCTCTACTATGAGTGGCCCCTGGGCCATGCACAGGGAAAAAGACCACTGTAAACAAAAAAAACAAAAAAAAGTTACAAGCATCTGAAGAAGACCAGAGGGCACAATGGTTGAAACTTTGATTGATTCATTCATTTTCTATAGTTTATCAACCTTTTGCAGGTTATTTAAAGCCAGAAAATAATTTTTAGATTGTAAGAATCATTTTTTTTTTTTTTTTTTTTGAGATAATGGTTTAGTGATACATAGCTGGAGGGAAAAGAGATGGATTCATGTTTTCCCCAACATTATTTGCATGTAATTGAACATAATGAACCCAACCAGAATTGGAACTCGGCTCTCCAATTAACAACTCCTAGCCATTATCTATTGCACCACGTCCACATTCAAGCCTACAGTCATTCATCAAGATACTGACCAGGTTCGACATTGCTTAACTTCGGTAGAGTGGAACCTGTGTTTCACCATTGTAGAATGGAACCCGTGTTTCAGCATAATACATTTGTAAGCCTCCCAAATTTTGTAATAACAAAGATGAGGACAATAGTCAGAGTATAAACAATGTAAATAATGATACCTCCCAGAAATAGTCAGAGTATAAACAATGTAAATAATGATACCTCCCAGAAATAGTCAGAGTATAAACAATGTAAATAATGATACCTCCCAGAAATAGTCAGAGTATAAACAATGTAAATAATGATACCTCCCAGAAATTTAGACAGAATCATCAGTGGTCATGAATTAATGCAACACTTAATACTGAAAAAAATAGTTATTTATAAATTCTTTTTCAGAACCATTTTTCAGGCTTTTATTCTTTTCTTTGTTTTATTATAATAGCAGCAGCCTTATGCCTCTTCTTCAGAATGAAATAAACAAATTCACATTCAGAACAGTCTCATGATTAATTTGCCAAAGGACGTCATTCAACCTTGAACAAAAGCAAATTGTGTATAGAACAGTTACCAGCAACTGAGGAATTAAAGTAAATTTTAAATTTCTCAGGCATGAATATCAACCTCCCTTAATCCTATCCCACCCAGCAACAATACTATGACCTTCTAACAGGCTCACCCCTGGGGGATAGACATGAGGGCAATGCTGCACAAGTCACACTCACTAAAATGTAATATATGGACAAAAGTATTTAAATATCTGTAATATATGTTTCTACAGAAAAATGCTGATAAAAAAAAAAAAAGGCTTTAGAGAAAATGGAAACAAAAAGGAAACATATTTAACACCAGGAAGAGACAGTTGAAATTTCTAGGGCACATAATGTGGAAGGAAGGTTTGGAAAATCTGATGCTCACAGGACAGATTGAGGGCAAGAGGGACAGAGGAAAACAGTGCGTAACATACTTGATGAATTTAAGTAAATGGATAGCAAAATAGGGTTTAGGATAAATAACAAAGAGACAAAATTTATTAAGAGCTACAAAGAACAGGAAATTGTGAAGAGCCACGATCCTGAGAGGACACATCACGTAAAAATGATAAAGTGGAAAGATTTTTTTCATGTGATGTGTTTCATCCTTTAGAACTTTATTGGACTAAAGGGATGTTTTCATTGATCTGATTACACATGCACACGGAGGAGAGAGGATGAATAAATGAAGGAATAAATATCTAACAAATTAACAAACTACAAATTTAATAAATCAATGAAAAATACATAAATACAAAACACCCAAAGTAATCAATAATAAAAAAAACAACAACACTATACAATAGCTACAAATAACTACATTCTAGCCCATAATTATTTCTACTTAATAACTTTTAGAATAATTTGAAATACAACTATTGCCACTTACCCAATAACTGTTATAATACAATAGACCTTGCAACCCATAATACACCTTTGACCAGCATATATAAATAGTTGAGCCACCAACAACAGACACAGCCCAGAGATTGCATTCAAGCATGAAACAGACTGTTGCCACTGAGTGTTAACCTCAGTGCCCACATGTTCTATCTCTGATATTGAGCACTTTACCCATAAATATATCATACTTTTAAACTATATTTTTATCATTCATATATATATAACTTTACAACAATCATAGCAACATCTGAAACCTTTGTCAAGAAAAAAATAGCTATAATAACATTCCAGAACAAAAAAAAAAAAACTTTTGAATCAGAGATTAGAAATTATGACTGTTGTATACCTACTAAAGAAATGTATATTTCATTTAATCCCCTACTGATTCACCTCCTATATACTTGATTTTCCCCTCCTCCCTACCTTCTACCACACCACAATGTTATGCACTTACTCAGAAATTTTTTATTTTTAAAAATATAAAGCGTTAGGAAATCAGTTGACCAAAATCACCTGAAGATAACAAAAGGCTGAAACCAAGGTAGTATAATCAGCTGATTTCCTTATATATATATATATATATATATATATATATATATATATATGTGTGTGAAAAGTGAATATAAATATAAATAAATATATATATATGTATAATTATTTATATATTATATGTGGCATTTATTAGAAAGCTCAATATCAGAGATAGAGCTAACATATTTGGTTGGATAGATGAGAGTTTGTGACCCTGGGTTTCACGCTTTAGCGATCGTCAGACAAACCCTGACGATCGCTAAAGCGTGAAACCAGGGTCACAAAAGATCTATCCAACCAAATATATATATATATATATTTCTGGAGAGAATATTTTGAATATTAATTTTTCTCAAGTGCACAGGCTGGTAGATTTAATACACACTGTTTAAAAAAAAAATAAAAAAAAAAAACAAATGTGACATCAATTTGAATAATGCCACATAAGTTATGTGGCTTCTCCTCAAAAGTGATCTGGTTCAGGGTTCTTGCTAGAGAGCACATTTTGCTTAAGTTTTCTCAAGTGTGTAGACCAGTAATCATAGTACATATGTTTAAAAAAAAAAAAAAAAAAACAACAGGGTGTCTATTCAAACACATGTATCCAGTAAAAAATAACATTACAATAAATTACAATAAAAACATTTTACATCACTACACAAAAACTTTCATGTTTCAGTACTAAGATGGTACCTCTTCAGGTGGTGGTAGCAAACTAATGATAAAAATGATTTATTAGGGAAATTTAAAAAACAAATCTTTACCCCTTTTCGCAAGTTAACATGTTGTGGGGGTGTAAGGACAGAATTAAAAACATACTTATGGGTATGTCTAGATTAACCAACAAATGTTACATCTACACTAACATATAAAAATAAGGTCAGAGTGTGGGGAGGTGGGTGTGTTCCCTTTAACTTACTTTAATATCTTTTTACAAGAGCATAAAATTTAATTTATTAACTATAACAAAAAATTATTTATTTACAAAATTATAAAAATATGTGTATAGTTCACTTTAAAAATAATTTTATAGTTTGTTAATTCTTGAAAAGAAATGTATAGATCCAGTTTCCTATACTATGGTTTTATTAAAATTTGAAAAATAGCTCTTTAAAGAACTAAAAATTACCAAGGGAACATATGGTAATAACAGTGTCAAGAGAAAAATGTCCTGTTGACAAACCATCTTTGCCTGGTCATATGTTTTTATTTATTATCTTTATTATAATGTTTTATGAAATAAAATACAAATGAGTAAGCTGGTCTGAAAAAAAAATCAATATATAATATACAAAATCTATCAGGAATAAAAAGGTAACAGTTTCTTATTACAATAGCAGAACTTCTAGGCCTGAAACAACTTTTCTACTAAAATTTTATTTCTAACAGTTATCCTCTGATGCCTGTCCCTCACCTTTATAAATATGACAGGTTAATAAACAAAACATTGTCTAAGTGTCATATAAATCTACCATTCATCCATGCAATGAATACTGTTGCCATATCTGGTCTGATGTTCCTGCTGTACATCTCAAGATTCTTGACAAAATCCAAAGAAAGATTTGTAATGTAATCAATTCTGGCCAGGCATCTCAATTTCAGTCACATTTCCATCAATATAACAAGGCTTCCCTCTGTCATTTCTACATATATTTTCATGGCAACTGCCGTGACAAGCTTTTTTCCCCTGGTGCCCCAACTACATTAATTTAAGTCTGCTACTAGATTGGCAAGTAGGTCTCCAATTTCTACTCCTATAATTTATTTTCTCACACTTGCCATCTGTTAAACTCCCTTCAATTTACCTGCTTTCCCGATAAATACAATCTTCAAAAATTTAAATGCAACATCAATCACCATCTTCTGTTTTCTTGAACTCTGTTTCTTTTTTGTTCTTTCCTAAATACTCCCCACTAAAGTCTAAAAAAAAATTCACTTGACATCTTACAAACATATTGAGAAACCTACATCTCTAAGTCCAATACAAATAGCCACATCCCAACCAAAAAAAAAAAAAAAAAAAAAAAAAAAACAAATGAAAAAACAAAACAAAAACAAAGTTATGAAACAAACTTACCTGCTGATGCTGTGCCCAGGACTGGATGTCCAGCCTTGGAAACACTGACCTCCCACACTCCATCTCGGTGACCTGTGTATTCTCTAACCAAACTGTATGCAGCTGGTGTGGTTCGGAAACTGGATACAATTTTACTTGTGGACACTTTGTAAGTCGATTTAATCTTCTGAGATATCTGACTAGCCGCTGGAATTTAAAAAAAAATATATATATATATTATTTTCTTATGTAGTCACAAGTATATAAATATAATTACAACTATATAGGGCTTCACTGATAAATATGGTCTCTGATACAATAAACAAGTTTTACACTTCTTCTATGTGTCATGTCCATTCATGACATGGGCAATAGCTCTCCACAACCTCCTATGCTTTGTAGTCCTCAGCAGTATTTCTCCCTTTGACTATACATCTATCCATCCTAACCATTCCACTATTCAGTCCCACAAGCTTATCAAGTAGGTGGTTCACTGCCCTCCCTTATCTCTCTTGCCTTCATTATGCCTCATCAGGATTATGTTTTCCAAGTATCATTATGTGATATCATTATTATAAGAAAGAGATAGCTGAAATTTCTTGATTTCAGCTATCTCTTTCTTATTCAGGCTGTAAGTGTTCTCTTTATTGAAACTTTCTTGTTGGTTACTTGTTCTGTCCATAGAATTCTCAGCGTCCTTCTGTAGAACCACTTTTCTGTTGTCACCAGTTTTTGTCTTAAGGCTGTTATTCATATTCATGAATCCATTACCAACGTCAGAACGCCCTCAGATGGTTTGAATTCAAAGGTTTCTTTTAGACTGGCTTCTATAATCCTTTCAGGTTAAGTTGTATGTACCTCTCATAATGGTGACATATCAATCATGCAAAGTCCATTTTCCTACGCTTGTTAAAGGATGACATTCCTGGTTAAAAGTCTGCTGAATATTTTGGAAAATTATATTCAGTTCCAAAGTGAAAGATCATGAAGAAAATGTCCCTCTGGAATACTTGGAACATATCAGACGCGAATGGTTTGGTTTGTTTTACGAGAGAAGTTTCACACTAGATATTGAATGAAGCAAATCTGTCTTTAAAATTCTAAATCTGTTTTTCAACAGAGTCACCATTTATAAAAATATACGACCTTTCAACCCCTCTCTCAATTTAAAAACAAGCAAAAGTCAACTGGTAGTAAATCATGGCAGTATGAAGATGTACATGGTCGATTTGAAAACTGACCATTGGTCATTGCTCATGAAACAGACTTTAAGAATGCAAAGTACAATTATCTCCCTTTGGTTGAGACGAAGTCACATAACAGCCAGGGTGTAACATTAGTTCATAGAGTCTCAAAGACTAATTGTTACATAGACCGGAGAAGACAGACAAGCCCACAGCAGTAGGGTGAATAGAGGATTCCACATGGTCCCACCACAAACAAAGGACACCATCAGCCTGCCCATTTTCCCCATTGGGAAATATTACAGGCAAGACTGTCTACCTTTTGGCCCCTTTCACACTGTTGTAAACATGTGTTATAATTTCTGTGTGGGACAAATTTGTGATAAGTATATATATTTGTCATTCCTTTCTTTCAGCTATTCTGTTCCATGTATGAATCAAGGTGTTACTACATCACAGATATAATAATGCCAATAATGGAGGAAAGCAAACAGAATAATCCTTTCTTGCATAGCACCCACATTAACACCAATAGACATTTTTCCCATCCATACAGTCATCATCATAAATTACTTTCAAATATTTGTGAATTTTGATTAGTACACAACATTCTAGCACCAAATGTTTTATCACTGTTTTCTACTTTATTTATAACTCATTGTATTCATGACTAACAAACGCTATTATTCAATCCCATAATGAACCAACACTAAACACATTTAAACAGGACCTTAATTATTGCCAAATACATGTTCAAGCATGTGTTCTAATTCTACTATTAACAATGCTACTTATGAGACTCCTTATCAATCAATTGTTGCATATACATCAAAAAATAATTGATCCTGTTTAAAAGGCAATCAATCAACCACATAATTTTAGGCTTGATTGATTGACTTGTTTTTAAGGCTTATCAACACTTTGAGGGTTACTTAAAGCCAAAACCTCTTTCAGAGTGTAGAAGGTCACTTACAGAAACCGGTGTTCCCAAGCAGTCCTCCATCTAAATACTGACCAGGTTCGACAATGCTTAACAAAAACTAGAGTTTCAACATGATTTAATCATAGACACATAATTTTGGAAAAAAACAATCTGGCTTCTCAGTAGTTCAAAATATGAAAGAGGCATTTTTTTTTTTAATTTTACAGATCAACCTCAAAGTTTGAAGTAATTTTCTCAACTTTCTGGTTTTATCATGTTTCAAGCACATACTCTGGAGTCTTCCTCAGGGTTTTGCTGTATTCTGGAATGGGGATTTTGATCTAAACCAGTCCAGCACAATTAAAAAAATATGAAGGACCAAATTGCTTGCAGAAAATTAGCCACAAATCACAAAAGTAAATCAATGTTAGAAAAATGGCACTAATGCATCCCAAAATAAGTACATCTTAATGCAGTGGTTTCCAAACAAACAGTGTGGCATGCCTCATAGTTGTGATGGAAGAGGATAACAGATAAGATGGAATGATTGAAAGACAAAGCTTTAGAAACAGGTTAAAAATAATTCATATGCCAAAATAAATGATTTCAAAATTTAAAATATCATTATGGATTACTTGTCCCAGCATAAATAGTTATAAATAATTATTGACCCATTTTATAATTGTCACATTTTTGCATTATATCAAGTATTAAGAATACAGTAACTAGGCTCCACAAATTGGAGGAGAGAGTTATCAATGATAATGACATGAGAGTTGGGAGTGATAAAATTCTTTCTTTTTCCTTTTCTATAGAGAGTTAAAGTGATTAATTAGATACAAAGACAATGAAATGTTGGTTGAACAAAGCCAAGCTTCCACAAAACTGATCAGTCCCCAAAAATCCTTCTGCTGATGTCACAATGAATAGCACTCTCCACACACACACCATTATATTGGGTAAGCCTGCTTGAAACTAAATAAAATTCAGCACATTCCAGAACAAACTCGTTGGAGGCCGGGGTGAGCAGGATATGGTCAAGACATGTATTTGATGACCTAAAAAAACCTACACTCACACCTTCTACCTGACCAAAAACTGGGACATTCAAAAAAAAAAAAAAAAAAAAAAAAAAAAAAAAAATGTATTCAGGTCTTATCTGTAAAGTTGAGGTACCTGGTAAACTAATGTTTACCCAGACACGATAAACTTAACGGATTTTATAGCAAAACCAACTCCATAATACATAAATACTGCTATTGTTACTATCACCAAAGTTAAGCAATGTCAAGTCTGGTCAGTACCTAGATGAGTCACTGCTTGGAAATACCAGATGCTGTAACCTTGGATGTGTGGGCAGTGTCATCGTTTAATAATATTAAATGCTTACCCTGGGTACCTTGGCATGGTTAATGGTTAGTAGTTCTAACTAGGTGCCTCATACTTGTAACCTTATGACAAACTAAGCTAAGTTTTTAAGAGTACCTCAGTGTGGTGTAATGGTTTGCAACCTTGTCATGTTGAATGGAGTAATCCTCACAAGTTTAATGTATAACAACATTAAATGCTCACCTATAAATGTAATAACAAATTTTAATATTCCCTGCTGAAATGGAAGGGCTGGATTTTACAAGTCATTAAATATTGCAGGTTAGATTTTATAAGCTATTTTAAATAAATGTAATACACACTGTTTAAAAAATCAAGCACCTGTTTGAAAAATATCATATGGTATTTTTTTTTTAGTGTACAGGCACAATGTTTAAAAGACAGGTATCCACTAAAAAAAATAATGTTTGAAGTAATATGTATATATATATATATATATATATATATATATATATATATATATATATACACACAAAAACATGCCATAATATCTTTCTTTTTATGTGCCATGTCCTTTCAGGACATGGGCAATCATGGTTCTCCACCTCCCTCTATCACTTGCATCTCTCAATAAGTTCCTTCCCTCTGCTTCTTCCCCCATACCACAATCTTTCATCCACTTGCTTAAGCCCACCAGGTATGTCACGCAATGCTTTCCCTTGTTTCTCTTTCCCTCTATAACACACCCATGAGCATCAGATTCTCCAGGCCCTCTTTCCTCATTATGTGTCCCAGAAACTTCAGCTGCCTCTTCCTGATGTTAAGTATAAGCCTCCTCCTTGTTTGCAACCTCTCTAAGACCTTATCATTGCTAATACACTCAGTCCATGATATCCTTAGCATCCTTCTGTAGAACTACATCTGTCACCTCAAGTCTCTTCTTCATCTTTGAGGAAATCGCCCAACATTGACTGCTGTAAAGAAAGACAGATGTCACATAACAGCTTTTGGAATGTACCCTTGGCCATCCTAATATGTTTATGGGTCTCAGTGTTGCACTTACCATCAAAACACTTCCCAGATATTTAAACTTCTGCGCCTGCTTGATTCTAGTGTTCTCGACCTGCAATTCGTGTCTCGGGCTCATCCTCTTACAGATGACCATGCATTCTCTATTTTTCTATAAATATTTTCATGGTAATTATTCTGATGAACTTTCCTGTATGGTACCACACATTAAGTGCAGTACTATATTGGTGGCAAGATCTCATCATTTTACAGTTCAAATGGTGAGATGTAACCCTAAGTTCCATGCTAACAGTTTATCTTGCACTTCTCAATTATGGAACTTTCTTCCAGTGAACTTTGATCTTCAAAAATTTAAATGCAATGTCAATCGCTATCTTTTGTCTTCTTTTATTGTTCTCTCTCCTTAATGATTTTTTTTTATTCTCTCACATTAAGTAAGGCAATAAAGCCCCTAAGATGTAAGGTACATCTTAGGGGCTTTATTGCCTTGCTTGTGGTAAAAAGAAAGTCCTTATTGGTGATCTTGTCTTGTCACCTGATGTTGAAAATGTCCCTCAGGCACGTGTCAAAAAATGTTAGCAGTTTTTACTGCAAAGCTTTGGTCATTCTCTGTCATGTAAATGTAAAACTGGAGCAATTTGAAAGTAGAATTAAAAGATGTACATTTTGGTGGTTGTGCTAAATTTCCCAGCGGTCCAGATGTTTTTCAACCTAACAAAGGTCATTTGTGCTTTAGCAATCTGGATTGTGATGCATTGGTCATTACGTTTCTTCCAATCAATCACAATTTCCAGGTATACAAACTCTCACTCTTTGACCACAGCAGACAGAAAAAATGGAATACAGTGGACATGATGGTCACAGCTGGATGACCTTGACTTTGCTGACAACCTGGTACTCCTTTCACACAAGTGTAATCAGAAGCAAGACAACATTAACTGTCTGGCAACATTATCAGCAAGCATAGAGATTATGATCAACAAGAAAAAAAACAGAAGTCATGAAAGACAACGTCAGCACTCAAGTCAATATACGTGGAGGGTCAATCAAAGAAGTTGATTCTCAGTGGTCAAGAATTAATGCAAATATAATCAACTATATAGAGCTATTATAGACACCATGCAAATGCACTGCTAATGTGTTTACTATAGAAATAGAGTCACTTGGAGTAAAGCATTACATTCTAGAACAGGACTGACAGAACAGATGTTATATTTATAATGCAAATAAATATATTGCTAATGGGTTTATTATAGAAATTGTGTTTATTTTTTTTTTTTTTAAACAATGTTCACCTTGTACAAAACTCAAAAGTCACTCAGGGTAGAGGGTGACGTTCAGGAAAATGAACATTATCAGTGATCAAGAATAAATACAGACATCATTGACAGAACAGAACTGTAATATTTATAATGTTCATGCTTTGCTAATGAGTTTACTATAGAATTTTTTTTTAAGTGTTCACATTGTATAAGGCCAAAGAGCCACTCAAGGGAGAAGGTTACATTCAGAAACAAAAGCACTGTCAGTGGTCAGGAATAAAAAAAAAATACAGACATAATTTAAATGCTTTACTAATGAGTTTACTATAGAAATGTATTGAATTATTTTTTTTTTTTTTACAATATTCACTCTGTACAAAACCCACTGTCCTGGATATGATGATAAACTATATCTGGCAAGGCCTCTGTTTGGGAGATTGGCAGTTTTAAGGGGCATGGAACCATCTCTTAAATGCTGCTATTCCCAAGGCCTCCCCGAACCGAAGTGGTAGTACCTGTTAGGGTCCCAACTATAGACAAATAGTAACACTATGACAGTATAAAAATATATTTTTATAGTAAAAATACCAGCCAGATATTAAAAATTGTCTGAATGTTTTTGGCTATTCTTTTAGCCATTATCAAAGATTTTTTAAAAAATTTTAGTTCAAACTGAATGTGTAAATTTTTATGAATTAACATTTCCATGATTCTAGGTACATACATAAAAACCTATATATTAGAATTAAAAATGAAAAACATCCTTGATAATGCTTCAAAGAATAGCTGAAACATTTGGACAATTTTTACACACTTTATGCTCAGAAAAGAAAAAAAATTATACAAACAAAAAAATTAAACAAATAACTTCAACACAGTACCTCGTAAATCTTCTGTAATGAAATATATATATATATATATATATATATATATATATATATTACTTAAACATTATTTTTCATGGATATCCATATTTGAGTAGACACTCCGTCTATTTATTAAACTGTATATTTATTTTCATCTACTGGCCTGAATATTTGCAGTCTTATTAAAGAAGAATTTGCACTCTCTCTCTACTGGAGATCACAAATATTCCTTTAATAAGATTTATTGAACATTCAGGCTGGTAGACAAAAATAAATATACATAAATAAGTTTTATCTCATGCCCAATGAGTTGGGTAGCCAACAAAACTTGAGTTGCACACCAAATGTAGGTATATATATATATATATATATATATATAAAACTGGTGTTTCGCAATTTCGTCAGGTTTTGAAAAGTGGGTCACGCTGCAAAATTTTCAGCACATATTTATGTAGGTCATTTGTATAAATGTGGTAGCTAAAAGAAAAATGACACAGACCTTCTTTCTTGCTGTATTTAAGAGGAAAATTTAAGAAGCGTTTTTTTTTTTTTGTTTATTTTTTAAAGCACCTGACCTGTTCAGTTAAATTCAGTTTCCAGTTGAGTGGAAAAGAAGCAAATTCAAATTTATTCAGCTGAGGTGATGTTGCTTCCTATTATTTTTAATAAGAAGGCAAGAAAAGTGAATGCAAGACAGATGATTATTCTCAGATAACGAGGAACTGGAAAAATTTACAATCAAGAATAGGCTTCCTTTTCTCATTTTCAGCTGTCAATCTTGACCTCAACACATCGGAATTAATTATAAACACTGAATAATGAGAAAAATAATTTCCAAGTAAATACGTCATCAATAATTAATTGGTATTATACATTTCTTGCTACTATATATATATATATATATATATATATATATAAATATAAAGAGACAAGAGGAAAAACTTTATTCATTTTGTCTCTTTTGCCAACTGCACAGTATAGTAGGGTCAGTTGGGCACCATCTGTAAGAAAAGGAGCACCTGTACCAGAAACTGCAATACAAACATTTAAGAGTGTTTGGGTATCAATCTGAGGACAGTGCAGAGGATTCATAAAGAGTTGGATGAGTCTAATGGTGATTATGAAGGCATTTGGAGTGATCACTAGTGATGGTGACATTGTGCTTCCATTCATATTCCCACAGAGCCTCAGACTCCGCACAGAGACCTACATCAAGTGCTTTGAGGCAGTGGTGATGCTCTGGGTCAACAGGGTGGCTACTGGAAGACCCAATGTCTGGTAAAAGTACTCTACACCATGCCACACAAATAGCAGAACCCAGTTATGGCTTGTCAGGCAATTTCTGTGACCACATCACCATCTAATGTCCCAGATTGAAACCCACTTGATTATTATGTGTAAGGTGCAGTTGAATGAGAGACCAACAAAACTCATTGTAATGCCAAAAATGGACTGAAGGCAAGAATTATGGCAGAAATCACCAACAAGGAGACTGTCCAGAAGAGCTGCAGTAGATTCCAAAGTCCTCTGAAGGCCGTGGTTTAAACAAATGGTGATTTTATTGAATAACTTTACTTTCTTGTATCAAGATATTTTTGTGGAATTTTGGTAAATATATCTGTTAAAATGATACTATGTTATTTTCATTTTTGCACAATTTAGACAATTTATTCCTCACACCTTATATGTGTACACACACAAATATATATATATACATACACACACACACACATATATATATATATATATATACACACCCATATCATAAATAAACTGTGCATGTGTATATAAAAACACCAGAGACATGCACACAAAAACCTTGCCAAATCAATGTTATATATCCCATCCTTTATAGTAAAGCATGAATTAGGCTTAGCTCAACAGATTCACAGTTGAGAGAAAAATAATTTCAGAGATCATTAATCTAAGAAACATGCTTCCATTGGCAGTATAATCAGAAGTTAAAGAATCCACACTTCAATTTTACAGCCTTGGCTTTAAATCTATCCACTTTCAATGTGTTAATGTTACATTGTTTTGTTCTTATGCTATTTATCAAAGTTTAAATGTTTGAACTGAAAAGCTTACCAGTTAGACATAAAAAAAAAATAAAGAAATGGTGAGAAAATAAAATGAAGACGGTTTCTTGCTCATCACCTGTTTACATTGCAGTATTCAAATGGGAGTTAGGCAAATTACAGAGATTAAACTTAACAGTATACACCAAAGTCTATAGAGTATGAATTCTTATTCCCTGTGTGAGTTGGGCAAATTACAGTCAGATAAAAATACAAGAGCAAAAAAAAAAAAAAAAAAAAAAGCAAAGAGAAAATATTAAAGAAAGCTATTTCAATTCTTATCAACATAGGGATTGTTCCTGATTTATTTTTTTAAGACTTATCCACCCTTTTAAAACCGAATCACATTTTTGATTCTAAGAAACTGTTTTTTTTTTTCCTTTTTTTGTAAGTGAATATTGCATTAACAATTTTTTCTTTAGAATAACAATGATTATTTTTCAGATACAAGTCCTACTGTTTAACCCAAAGCTGTGAGGAGGAGATAGATTCACACCTGCATTTACACATAAGTGATTGTAATGAACCTTACTGGAATTTAAACTTGGCTCTTTGATATTTAATTCTAAGCCACTATTCATTACACCACCCACTCTTCCACAATCAACAGAGGATTTGATTGACTTGTTCTTTGCAAGTTATTTAAAGCCAAAACATATTTTGGATTGTAAGAATAATTCTTTTATTTTTTTTGTTGGAAAGTGAAATAATCTTTCAAGATAAAAGTCCTACTTAATTCATATCTCGGGGAGAAGAGACGGATTCATATCTCTCCTATCAACAGAGGAAATTACTTGGCTATGACAAATCACAAATTACTCACGTAGTGAGTCCAATCATCATTGGGTGCCTAACATTTGTAGCTTGTCACATATTAGGTGAAGCTAAGCTTTAGAAATATACTAGTACCTAAGCAGAGTTTGTTGAGCAACCTAATTCACAAGTGTAGCAAATTTGAACTTCACAAGGAGTTGTACTGTACCAGACTAAAAGTTTTTAAATAACAAATATGATCAAGGAAGATATATCATATTCTCACATATATATTTATAAAGAATTAATGGATTTTATTTTTTAGTCTGACATCTTTTTATTACTTCAAACATTATTTTTAGTAGATACCTGTATTTGAGTAGATTCTCTGTTTATTTTAAATAGTATTTATTTCATGTACTGGCCTACACACTTGAGAGAATTTAATAAAAAAAATGTGGACTCTTGTAAGATTGGAATCTGCATCCCACACCTTTTCAGGAGGAACCACCATCTTATCCACTGTGCTTTTACAAGTTGAAGAGGAAAGTGAGGTTCTATTTTACCTTTAAAGCACGTTCAGCCATTATGATTTTTTTTTTCAAAACACGTATCTGCTCAGTTTTGTATTCAAAATGTAAAGGTAATATATATATATATATATATATATATATATATATATATATATATATATATATATATATTTATATACATATGTGTGTGTGTGTGTGTTTTGTATCTGTGTCCCATAGGGGAAACTGTCATTAGATCTGACATGCTTAAGTCCTGATCAAGCAAAAAAAAGACGCATATTTTTCTAACAAGATTTTGCAAATATTCAGGCCAGTAGATGTAAATAAATATACTGTTTAATAAATAAATAAAAACAGACCATCTACTCAAATATGAGTATCCATTTAAAAAAATAATGCTTAACAAATAATGTGTGTATATATATATATATATATATATATGTGTGTGTGTGTGTGTGTGTGTGTGTGTGTGTGTGTGTGTAGAAATATAGTCTTAAGATATGCTATATTTATGGAATAAAGTGCTCAATATCAGAGATAGAGTGTGTGTAAATATAACTTTGGCCTGACAATTGTGTCTAGCATGAAACAGACTGTCGCATCTAAGTGTTGATTTCTATGTTCACTTTTATATATTACACACAAGACAATGTTTAAAATATGGAAAATAAAGTATCATATATTTTTAAAAATCCACGTAACCAAAAATGTTAGCAGCTTCTCTTTTCTCTTTAATATATATATATATATATATATATATATATATATATATATATAAGTTATGAGCCATGCATGATACACGCTTAGACAATCATGTATCTCTCAATACATGACTGGCAAGGCAGATTTTTTCCCCCCCACAGTAGGTTGCCATTTCTTTCTACAGTAGACCAGTTGCCATCCAAAGCTATAGAACCTGGTCTGCCCTGCTATTTACCCATAGATGGGGGAGAAGAAGAGGTTTCATACCTTTCCCAAGGGCAGTAGCACATTAGTCAATGTAATGGATTCAACTGGAATTTTAATTCTGCTCTCTGATTCCTCAATCCGAGCCACTATCCATTACTCCACCGTGCCTCTTCTTTCTCTCTCTATTATGTGTATATATCATTAGATTGAATCAAAGTTTGGATCCTAACCATGATTTCTAAGTTACATAAATGTTATGTTTTTAATTAAGGCTTCTGATATGCTCTAAGGAAGTTGATATGTCTATAATTTTCCCACAGGTCAGTTCTTCCACCACTAGATATTACATGATGATAAAACTCTAAAACCAAGCAAAACTGAATCAGTAATTGGTACATTTCCAAATCAGACTTAAGCAATCTTTACAAATAAATTGAATAGGTTTTTTCACAAAAAAGAGAATCCAATCATTTGGGGAAATCAATAACCTTCTACAAGAGATGAACATATAATACATTTCCATTAGATTTGCATGATACATTAAAAGAATAGTACAGTAGATAAAATACTGATCTGATATTCACAAGGTTGATATTTCAAAATTTTAATTACTTTTATATTGTTTTAAAACTAAAACTGTACTTGAAAATACCACAGCTACTATTAATGCAAAAAAAAAAAAAAAAAAAAAAATCACAGGATATTGACACCAACACACTTTCCTTTTTCCTTTTTAGTCACATTTCAAAGACTTCTTTTGCAACATGTAAGATTTTTAATTACAGTGGAAGCCTTGAGAAAGGATCTGCAAGATAACAGTAATCAGCTTATAGCATTAAGCAAAGACATAAAAATTTACATTCACTGTTATTAAATTTATTGTTATAACAAATTTACATTGATAGAAAAATTACTATTAAAACTAAATAAACTGTAAGGAGGAAAAAATCTAATCATAGCTTTAAAACAGACATTTTATAAGTATACTGTTAATTGTAATGCTTCCAAAATGAAACTGCTCATTATTAATAGTCTTAGAGAACCTCTTTTGACTTCCATTAGTATGGTTGATACTAGGCTTCAGTAGTGACTCATTGTACCTTCTTGGTCTAACATTTTCTGCTAACATGAAGTGGAAAGATTATATTGAATCAATTGCTAGGCCTGCTGCTAGGAATATTGGTTCAATGAGTCATGCCAGATGATTTTTCTCAAAAGAATCTATCATTTATAAGTCTACCATTCGCTCATACATTGAATATTACTGCCATATCTGGTTTGGTGCTTCTGCTATATATTTAGAGATTGTTGATTAAATACATAGAAGAATCTGCTATGTTATCAGTCCTGACCTGGTATCACAGCTTAAGTCCCTTTCCCACTGCCATAATGTAGCATCTCTGTACCTTTCCTAGAAATATCTTTATGATAATTGTTTTGATGAGACCTTCCCTTTTGGTACCTCAACTTTACAAATTTGCCGTACTAGATTGGCAGATAGGGCTTATCATATTACTGTTGAATTGGCTAGATGCAACTGCAAGTTATATACTAAAAGTTTCTTCTTTTGCACTTCCTATTTGTTGAACTCTTCTCTGGCCTCTTTCTTTTCAGTCAACTTTGATCTTCAAAAAATTTATATGCAATGTCAATCGTTATTTATTGTCTTCTTAATTCTTTTTATTTTATTTTTCTCTATCTCCTTAATAATGTTTTTCTTTTTCTCAAATTCTTTCACAGTAAGTAATCTCTTGCAGCTTAGTGGCTTCATTGTCTCAATTGGGGAAAAATTTATATTTATATATATATAAATATATATATATATATATATATATATAAGTATTGTTTAATTTTAACGATCAATTTCTGCAAATGATGAATAATCCTTCTCAGACAAGAAGGAAATTCCATCAGAAATTGTCCAAAGTTCATTTTGGAAGAAAAGTACAAAAAGTATAGTCCAAGCTTTTGACTTTCTTAAGTCTTTCCTACCCTGATAATGACTTAAGAAAGTCAAAAGCATGAAACATATTACTTACACTTTTCTTCCAAAATGAACTTTTTGATAATTTCTGATGGAATTTCCTCCTTATCTGAGAAGAGTTATTCATCATTTCAAACAGTTAATAAATGTTGAAAATGTCTCATTTTTAATATTTGCATTCAAGAACATTAACTGCATAAATAGACAGAATGCATACACACATATATCTGAAAATAAAAAGAAAGAACAGATTTATAATCCAGAGTTCTTTAGCATTTATTTTTAAAAACAGTGCTCAATACACAATAGAGCATAATATTATAATTATTTTTTTAAAAAATATGTATTCATTGTGGCACAGAAATTAACATGTTTTGAAACCAAAACCTAAATCTTAAATTAAACTTAAAATTTAAAGTTTTTATTTCATTTTCAAGTGATGTTGAATAACTTTTGAAAGTTACTCAACATTGCAAAAAAAATTTAAATTTTAAGTTTAAGATTTCAATATATGGTAATTTCTGCATCACAATGAATACATATTTTTAAATAATAATCATATATATATATATATATATATATATATATATATATCTATATATATCTGATTAATAAAATGTCACTTAGCTAATTGATGTTATATTCAGCACCCTGACTCTAGAGTTTGGTAGAGTAAGTTTTTTTTTTTTTTATTATTTGGTTCACTCCTCAGGAGGTTTCAGCAATTGACTATGGATTTTTCTCATTTTCATTACTTTTATACTAAGGTCAAAAATAATTTCTGCATTCTTTATTGGTGTTAGTTTGATTTCTGTTTGTGTGAGAGTGTACATATTGATTGACTGATTCATTCATTCATTCATTTTCTACAGCATATCAACTTTTTGCCTGTTATTTAAAGCCAGAAAATACTTTTAGATTGTAATAATTTTTTTTTTTAAGGAGATAATGATTTAGTGATACAAGTCTTACCAATTAATCAATAGCTGGTGGGTGAGGAGAGGTGGATTCATACCTTTGCCAAGTGTATTTGTGTGTAAGTGAACATAAAAACCCAACAAGAATTGGAACTTGCACTACCTGATTAACAATCTCGAACCATCATCCATTACACGACTTGGTTGATATTCCCAAACAGTCACCCATCTACATACTGACCAGTCTCAACATGTCCATATACATACATACGTAATATATACAAATATATTAAAACAAAAGTGGGTGGGGAGAGCAAAGATAAGAAAAAATATTACTAAGTATAAAGTGATGAACATAAAGAAACAACAAAAAAAACAACTGTTTTTCTTTTGTTATATTTATATGTTATATTTTGTTATATGTTATATTTTGTTATATTTATATGTTATATTTTGTTATATTTATATGTTATATTTTGTTATATTTATATGTTATATTTTGTTATATGTTATATTTTGTTAGATTCACCAATTTACGATTGGTAACATTTTTTTTTCTCATCTTTTCTCTTCCTCTTTTTTTTTTTTTAATATATTTCTGAATTTCATGTAAATATATACTTTTAAAATGTCCATTTTTAAAGCTATATTTATATACACAATTTTTTTTTTTTTTTTAATATTGGGTGTAAAAGACTTGAGCTTTTCAATTATTCGTAAATATTGTTTTCACTTAACAATATCGCCTAACCGGATTGAAGTAATGCAGAATTTTAAAGGATTTATAATTATTATAAATTATTATAATTAAAATTTTTAAAATAAAAACAGTTCCTTTAAAAATTCATTATTCATTGAAAAAAGTTTTTTTTTTCTTAAGACAATAGTGTCCTTAATAAATCTTATCTATAAAAGCTTTTCTAACTAAATAATGTCATTGTGTTATTGCATTTTTTTATTTTAAGATTTGGAACAGATTTTCAGGAAATGAGTAATAGTAGTTTGAAAAAAAAAAAAAAATTGATGATTTACATTCTCCAAGGAATCCTGCTTTTAATTAATAAAACTAATTTTGGGATTGCAACTTAATTTCTCGAAATTTCATAAAATTAAGTAGAGGGGGGGGGGTTAACATATGTAAAAAAAAAAAAATTTTTTAACAAGATTTTCTGAAATAAAATTTTAAAAAATAATTTCATTCATTTGTGAATAAGTCCTGAAAGTTTCATTAAAATCCAACAATTATTTGATTTTTGCAAGAATTTCCAAATAAATGTGATTTTCATTGGAAAAAAAGGAACAAAAGCACTAATTGTAAATTAACATCAACAACTGATGTTAAAAAAAAATAAAATTTTTAACCAAAATTTCTAACATGACATGCTAGAAAGGATTAAAAAAATTTAATAAAATAAAAAAAAAAATACTTTGGTCTTTCCTCTTAATAATAACAAACATTTTTATGATAAAACTGTTTTTATTAAGTTTGGGCCTTTTTTCATTATGCTATGCTGTTTTCCAGCAAGTAAGTGGAGGTACCTAATTTAATAGTATTAGATTTATTGTCTTGAAATTATTATCTTTTAATTAATTTTAAATAAAGTTCTCGAAGCTGATTGAATATCTGTTTGATAACATCAGCTGTGATTATACAAAATTTATTAAGTTTAAATTATTAAAACATTAAAAATTATTGATCTCAAAAAATTACCTCATGTTGACTATGTTGTTAGTATTTAGTAACTTATTAATAAATTACTTTTGCAATTCTATTGATTGATATGACACACAGTAACAAAATATTTTAAAGCTTAAATTGGGTGCAGGAATTTCTAAAATTCTTTCCCACAGATGAAATGTCGCATGCCTCTCACTATCATTATTCAGAGTGTTCTGATGAACTACATTCCTTAGTTCCACCAGTTTTAACTTTCATGGCTAAGACTCACCATGCCGTGCACATTGTCACAAACCACCCTCATTCCCTTTGTATTCCATTGGTAAGATATAAGTTCCATCGAGCCACTTCTTCCCACAAACTGCTGCTTTGTGGAATTGACTCCAAAGATGATGCTTCCTCAATCACTACAACCTGTTCAAGTCTGTACTAATATTATTTTTTGTTTTTTTTAATAATGATGTTCACCCAGTACAGGGTCCAAGACAGTACTCAATGTAGGGAGTTACAGATTAAGAGGCACAATTTATGGGGATCTAAGAGGAAGATAACTGACACTAGCCTTGAACAGGTTAAGATTATTGTGATTGGGGAAGACTCCTAAGAAGGTGCTTCCCTGATCACTACAATCCTAACCTGTTCAAGTCTAGGGTTAGCTGTTATCTTCCCCACAAACTGTGCCTCTTATCTCTGCAAACTCCCAAAAGTTAATTCGCTTCTAATTTAAAGTCTATCTAACAGACCTGATATATTTCTGACATGATCATGACAGCTGCCACTTCATGTTTGCCCTCAAACAATCAATTTTCAATTTCCACCCTCACTTTTTTATTTTGTAATACATTGTTTACCTGGAATTTAACTTGTAATCTATCAGATCAACAATCAAGATCATAGAGTCACTGTGAACTCCATTATTGTTTTTTATGGCTGCCTAATATATGCTTTACTCAGGCTACATACAGCTTTTGAATTCAAAATTGTCCTTCTCTTAGACCAGTTGCCACCCAAGGATCTAGTCTCTTGTCTTATTTACCCATAGCAGGGAGGAGAAGAAATAGATTCATACCATTCCAAAGGGTATTTACATGAAAGTAAATGTAACAAACTCAACTGGAATTTGAACTTGGCTCTCCGATTTCTCAATCAGAGCCACTATCCATTGCCCCCACTGTGCCTTCCATTATTGCATAATTTTTCCATAAAATTTTAGTTATTATTGCCTAATCTACCCTGCTGGGTTATGGTAATCCAAGGGTTGGATGATTTTAAATTTTAGGTAATCCCTTTTCTAAAAAATTAGATGCCATGAACTAATGGGGCAAATAGTTTCAACTCCCTAGTTTAAAACTTAATTAAACCTCCCAAATCCAGAAGATGTTCACAAACTTTTGGACTATAGTGAATATGCTACCCACTAAAACTGCCCTTTCTGGCCTCTCTAGGTTAACCAATAGACCCAGGTCATATTCTCTTGAAATATCTCTTCAGCTGCTTGAAAGTGGTTAAACCAGAAATTAAATCCAAATTTCAAAACTTCTACCAGATGCATGAAAACATACACACAGGTATAACTCTACTTCTGACAGGCTTATGGCCACATCATATTGAAACATTGGTTCCTGTACAATTACCAAAGTTAAACAACATTGAGCCCAGTCAGTGCCTAGATGGGTGAGTGCTTGGATGTGCAAGTGGTGTAATAAATAATGGATTGGAATTGGTAATCAGAGTGCCAGGTTCCAATTTCTATTGGGTTCATTATATTCACTTATGTGCAAATATTATTGGGAAAGGCATGAATCCACCTCTTCACCCTACAGCTAATGAGACTTGAATCACTATATTATTATCTTCCTCCTCAACCAAATTTCTTACAATCTAAAAATATTTTCTGGCTTTAAATAACCTGCAAAAGGTTGATAGGCCATAGAAAACGAAATCAATCAATCAATGAAATATTGATTAGCTACACAGGCATGTATTTTAAGTTTATTTACATTCTCTGGAATATAAATGTATAAAAACAGCCATAGCCATAAAGTGAGGAATCAGTTTATTTATTGATTGTAATATAGAATTGATCCTCCACTTTATATCCACATTATAATTTTTTGTTAATCAAATTCTGATTAGGTATGAATCCAACTCTTCTCCCCCTGAGCTATGGGTTAATTAGTAAAAGTTGTATCACTAAACCATTATTATCTTAAAAAAAGAAAAACAAATTTTTATGATCTAAAATTATTTTCTGACTTTAAATAACCTGAAAAGGGTTGATAAACTGTAGAAAATGAATCAATCAATTATTACTTCTGACAGCAAACAAAAAAAAAACTGTAACCAGAATTTATCAATATTGTATGTCTCACTGTAAGTAGAAATCTGAAAGTACAAGATGAAAAGTTTCATGAAGTACGCACAAACAAATCACAATTTTTGTTTTGATAAGTGTAGAACTTGTCACAGTATTGCTTCTAGTTAGACTAAAAGCAATGGCAATCAAAATTTACACTTATAAATGACAATTTGTCATCACTTGCAGAGGTGAAAGAAAGTAGAATAATTTTCAACAGGCCACATTTTCATGTGTTTTTGTATATTTTATACAAACAGAGTAACAAATGAGAGAGAATACATTAGTCATTAGTGTGGTGGTGGCTGGCTGCTTGTATCCAATAATGTCTGTCTGCTAGGGCGGCTGGCCATTTCCTGTTGCAGACACCTGCTCAGGCACATGTGTTTGTTCAACACCAACAGAGCTTCCCTATGGTTTATACTGCAACTATGCTGAACAGACCCTATTTACAGTTTCTGTGAGAGAGCACATTATCTTGCATGATCAACAGGCTCAAAACCTCAGTCATGATGACTTGTGACTTTGTGCTAGCACAAATATTGATGGCTCCTAAATAGTTCCATCTATTCAATTTCACTCACAAGGCTTGGGTCAACCCATGGTATGGTATTCAGACACTTTTTAAAGGCTCTTCATACTGGGTTTGGTTTGGTTTGTTTTATGGTATATCAATCTCAATGGGTTATTTCATGCTGACAAAATTTTATTGCTGGTAATATTTTAATTTTTTTTTAATTATTTTTTTTTTTTACAAAATATTTCTGGTATTAAAACCTATTTTTCACTTTCATGGTGTTTTGACCCCAGTTTGGGCGTTAACTATTTGCCCATAGCTGGAACCATAATAGGTGCTACCACCCCAGGTCAGGTTGGACCTGGGAACACTAGCAACTAAGAGGTGGTTCCACGCTCCTCAAAACCTCCTGATCAGAAGCCTTGCTTGTTGGACGTAGTTTATCGTCTTACCCAGGACAGTCACCATACTAGTATTGCCTCCCCAGGCCAATTACATCAAGAAGTCACCTTACTGATTAATTAACCATGGTGAGAATCCAGGTCTCATGGATGGAAAGCAAACATTCTAACCACTCATCCATGTGCTCTTATAGATATAAAAGGAAAGAATACATTAAAAGTTGATAATTATGAATGGCATGTGGAATACGTGTGTGTGTGTGTGAAAGTTCAGTTCCATAATATCCCCATACCCGGAACAAGATTCCAGTTGGTGTTGCTCCTACCACATGCTAGAGAGAAAAGAGAAAAAAGAAAGGAGTGTCCCATTTTTATAACTGTTTAACAGCACCCTCTAATAGCATCAAGGTGAGGCCTGGTGTAGATAACCCACGAACATTTGGCCATTTCATATAGAAACAAAGTCAAATTCTTTATAATACAAACAAAATGTCCAACTTAAAATGTAAAAAATTTGAAAAAGAGAAACAATCAGATTGTTTTAAAAAACCAATACAGTGCAGTTCTCAAACATCTCGCATGTTGAACAAATTGGTTTTCAAACAGAATATTCAAAATGAAAATGCATTGGTTATCAAACAAAATTTCAGTTCTCAAACAACATTGCCAAACTGAGTTAACCTGAACAGAATCATTTCTTAGTCTACTACTAGGTTGATACATTTGTGTATTGAGCTGTGCTTTTCTTTTCCAATTTTATTGTACTGTGCATTTTTTGTTTTTTTCCCCTCTTCATTAATCTTCAGTCATGGCTCAAAAGAAAGCTAGCTGTGATATTGGCAAAGGAAAAAGAAAAGTTAAGAGATAAACAATTGTTGATGATATTGTCTCTTCCTACTCAGTTTCATATGGTAAAATCAACGATCTATACTATTCTTATAAATAAAGAGACAATCATGTCTTTCCTTCCCATTTCTAAACAATAACATCCCTTTCCTTTCTCTTCCACCTACGTCATCAACTCTCCTAAATGCAGGCATGGTAAAATTGAAATGTTCGTCTATATTTTATCTATTTAGTATAGGGTTTATTTATTTTTCTTAGATTTATTGATTTTCATTAGTTTTATGTATTATATGATTTTCATTAGTTTTGTGTATAAACTTGTTAAAGTTTAAATAAGCAATCATCTTGGGACAAGGAATGGATTAATCCATTTTAAACTCATTCCAATTGGAAAAACAGTTTTGGTTTACAAATATTTCGGGTTATGAACAGGCTTCAAGAATGAATTAAATTCATGAACCAAGGTTCCACTGTATTTACATATAATGGCTGGTACTCAAGTATAATAGAGTAATTATCACCAGTTTATAGTTTTAATTTAACGGATGTGTATTGTTTTTGATTTTGTTAACTGTACAGTATAGTAGGGTCAGTTGGGCACCATCTGTGAGAAAAAGAGCACCATGATGTAATTCACTCCACCTGAAATTTGGAAACAGCATATCGTACTGCTTGGCATTCATGCTGGAAGCCAGAATCTCCAATATATACATTTCAGAGTGTTTGGGTATCAATCTGAGGACAGTGCAGAGGATTTGGAAAGAGTTGGATGAGTCTAATGGTGATTACAAAGGTGTTTGGAGTGATCACTAGTGATGGCAACAATATGCCTCCATTCATCTTTCCACAGAGCCTAAGACTCAGGAGGAGGGCTACATCAAGTGCCTTGAGGAGGTAGTGCTACCCTGAGTCAACAGGGTGGCTGCTAGAAGACCCTATATCTGGCAACAGGACTCTGCACAATGCCACACAAGCAGCAGAACCCAGTCATGGCTGTCAGACAATTTCTGTGACTACATCACACCTTACATCTAGCAACTTATCTCCCCAGACTGCACCCCCCTTGATTATGTGTGAGATGCAGTCAAGCAAGAAACCAACAAAACACATTGTAATGCCAAAAATGAAATGAAGGCAAAGATTATGCCAGCATTCACCAACTTAAAGGAAAGTTTTAAGAGATTACAAAGTCATCTGGAGGCCATAGTTGAAGCCAACGGCAATTTTATTGAATTAATTTACTTTTTAATAATTCAAGACATTTTCGCGTAATTTTAGTAAATATATCTATTAAAATGAAATGTCAGTGTTATTTTCATTTTTGTATAATTTAGATGACAATTTATTCATCGCACCCTGTATATACCAAACATAGAAAGTCGTATCAATAAATCTGCAGCCTAACAAGGTGTTATAGTAGTGATTAGCTGAATTTTTATCTGAAATTTTCACTGTATAATGTTTGATCTCTACAATTAATAGCCATATATACTGACAAAGAAAGAGATAAAAAAATATTTGTTGCATAACATAAAGGCTGTTTTTTCTATAGATTTATTGATGCACCTGTATGTATGTGCACACAAATAATATATATATATATATATATATATATATATATATATATATATATATATATATATATATATATATATATATATATATAAGGAGGCATGGTGGAGTAGTGGACAGCGGCTCAGATTGAGAAATTGGAGAGCTAAGTTCAAATTCCATTCAAATCCATTACATTCACTTACATGCTAATACCCTCAAGAAAGGTATGAATCCTCTTCTCCCTCCAGCTATGGGTAAATAGCAGGACAGACTGAGTTCTATAGCCTTGGATGGCAACTGGTTTAATAGAGAGACAATTCTGAATTCAAAACCTGCAGAGGGTTGTTTGTGAACCTTGTGGCACGTGGTGCACCAGGTTTCTGTATTTGGTTCTTCAAAAAGTGTGGTTGGTTCTGCACAAAGCCTTCACCACTATAATCAAATCAAATGTGCTGGTGCTTGGGCTGTTGGTTTCTAGGAACTGAGCTGCTTGATACGATGGGAAAGTCCATTATATATATATAACCAAAATTTTGACTGTATAATGTTTCATCTATATTTACACAATCACTTCTGAATTAAGTGCATTGACAAAAAAGGAGATTATACTGACAAATATTTGTTGTGCGAAAAGAAATGCATTTTTTTTTATTCTAAGGTGATAGCCTTACTGATTAACCTATGTAGGTAAAATCTGTACAAGGGCAATTGATTCATGCTAGCCTCTCAATAATAATCAAGAACTGCAAACATCTCCACCACCCCACTCCCCCAATTCCCAGAATCAGTAAACAGACCATACAACAACAACAACAACAACAGTGAGCAGCTGTTGTTGCCCTATTATTATTAAAGCTGACTGCACATATTGATCAACTGATACAACGGTGGGGAGCGGAGACCAGCTTGAGTTTCTTTTTACTTAGATTTTCAAATTCTTCAAAGGCAAACAAAAATCAATCAGCCAAGGCAAGAGAAACACACTTTTCAGTCGGACCAACCAGAAGAAATGAAAACTTTGCTTCTAATGATCCATCTATTGATGGTGAATTATAAATGGGAAGGCAAAGTGATGGGGGGGGGTATGAGAATATCATCATATCCTAATGGAAATATTAAAAAAAAAAGGGAATTTTTAAAAAAAATATTTTATCTGCACTCAATATATGTAAGAAATGAACTTTGAATGATATTTAGAAATATGTCATTAGGAAACATACTTCCAAGAGTCTTCTGCTTGAAGTCAGAAATAATTCTTCCAATCTTCTATTATATTCTGTATCCTATCTAATGACTATAGCCTTTGTTAAAGTCGACAGTGAGGATAAAAGCATTTTAATTTGACTCCTATCTAGTGATTAGTTATAGGTTATCCAACTGGCCACCGATTCAGTCTTTTTATGCCAGCAAAAAATTACATTTGTTTAGAAATATGATGATAAACTGTGACAAAGTTGAAAAGGTTTTTATGGAACACATTTCATACTTCAAGACTTCATCAGATTAAAGAATCGACTCGAGAAGTCTTTCCTTAAGATTAAGATAGAAAAATGTAGATATATTTTCCCCATGCATTATGAAGCAATAGAATGGAGGGATGTGGGTTCATGTCTTTTCCAATGGCATTAATGTTAACTCAGCTTCAGATAGAATTTGAAGCTGTTTTTTTCTCTTTTTTTTTATGCTTATAACCATTGTTATCTGAAACCTCAATTTAGTGCATATCTAGCGTGCAGGGACAGGTGGTTTCATGCCTTTTACAATAGTATTAAGATTATCTGAATGCAAATAACAATAATCAGAATTTAAAATCAGGGTCTTAATTTTTTTTTTTATAATTATAACAATTATACTCCTTGAAACGTTCATCTTGAATATGACGATAAACTACATCCGGCAGGAAGGCCTCTGAACAGGAAATTGGAGGTTTTGAGGAGCATGGAACCATCTCTTAATTGCTGTTGTTCCCAGGTCCTTCTTGACATGGAGTGGTAGCACCTTTGAAGGTCCCAGCTATAGGCAAATAACCCCCAAACTGGGGTCAAACACTATAAAAGTATAAAAATAAAATTTTATAGTGAAAATACCAGCATTGCATTTTCATAGTAAAAAAAAATTACCAGGAATAAATTTTTGAAAAAAAAAAAAAAAGTTAACAGCAATATATTTTTGTAAAGAAAATTACTAATGCTCCCAGTAAAATAAATTAAATTTCAGCATTAAATGACCCATAAGGTGTTGATTTGCCACTAAACAAACCTCAATTTAGTGCATACCTTCCACAATATCTTTAACACTATGTGAATACAAACAGCATAAACCATATTTCAAACACTGTTTTGATTCTATTTTCTATTATGATAACCATTATTCTCCTTCAGGCCTCCATTTTTACAATGCAACAACTGTCAAAAAAGATGGATGTCTCCTTCAAAGTCACTGGCATAATAAAAAACAAAAAAAACAAAAAGAAAGCATTTGATTGGTCAGAATTTACTAAGATTTATATTTTTTATTTATAATTTATTTATTTCTCTAGAGATCTACACTAATTCCTGAACAAAGATTTTCAAATTTCTATTGATTATATAAAACCTATTTTTTCAACCCTCAAACAAAAAAAAAAAAAAAAAAAAAAATAATCATTTATAACAATTCTTTCCAGACTATATTTAAAGGGTGTTCCAATAAATTAGACTGATTTTAATGTGAATTAAGTTTAAATGTTTAATGATTTTTTTCTTATTCTTTCAGATTTGGTGGATATTTGGATGATATATAATTGCCATGACTTAAATAACATGATCCAATAAATTTTAATTCATTTTACAAGTTGTCTACAAAGATTCACGCAATTTATGCCATTTTTGACAGCCCAGGCTATATATGAAAATTCAAAAATATCTGGTTTTGCTACTTTCCATAGAAACCAAATGCAATAAAATTGTAAAATATATCTTAAATATAAAAACATGCATTACCATCAACAAAACAGGCACTTGGTCAACCTGCCAGTGCTATCAAAATCCAAGTCATCACTGGAACTAAATCCACTGATTTGCACCACTTCAAACTTGTCATTAGACTCAATAATGGTTTGCATAGCCTCCTGAGCATTATATAGATATGGTAACAGTAACATTAGGATTGTAATGGTAATATTATCCATTTCTTTATAAGAAAAAATTCAGCATTCATTGACCAAGTAGCCAATGTTATTTGGAGTTAGGCTTTTCTTCATTCCCTGGCCATTGGGATGAGATCAAAGCGTAGTATCTGTTCTCCTCATCTTTAAGGATAATGGTAATATTAGACATTTCTTTATTAGGAAACATTCAGTATTCATTAACCAAGAAACCAGAGCTACTTTCAGATGAAATTTATAAAATATTTCTCTTCAATTTTTCATGAAAATAGAGTTCTCAAATCTAACTTATTATTCTTTTCAGTATTAAAGGGGTTTCCTTTCTAAACTTTTGTTTGAAGTAGTCTGGACTGTAATCATTCCTGACTAGGTATCTTGACTTCAGTCAATTTCTCACTGATGTGACATGGCTTCCCTCTGTCTTTTCTACAAATATTTTCATGGCAATTGCTCTGATGAGCTCCACCCCCGATGCCCCATCTATATGAATTTAAACATTCTACTAGATTGGCAACTAGGTTTCAGTTGAACTTGCCTTCTTTTCTTGCACTTTCCACCTTTGGAACTTCCTTCCGGTTTCTTGCTTACCAGATAACTACAATCTTAAATTAAAAGCAACATCAATAGCCATTTCCTGTCTTCTTGAACCCTGTTTCTTTTTTTTGTCCTTTCCTCAATCCTCTCCATTCTCAGTCTTTTCATTTGCCTTCACTTTCACTCCTTGTAACTCCCTATGTTCTAGTGGCATTATTGCCTTACTTGGGGTGAAACAATTTAAAAAAATATCAAAATATTGATAACGTGATGCTTGTTTGTTCTAGCAAAATTAAGTTATCTATCAAAGCACACTTCTGTGACAGAGAAACCAACATGCGAACCTGTGATGCAATAACAAAAACTCTCAATGATCAGTTGGTATTATTAGAGTAAGTGTGAACTGTTGACCATGTTCACCATAGTCTATGAATATAGAATACAGCGCAGTACGTAATCTGTTCAATAAAACAACATTAAAGATTAATACTCACGAGTCAGACACTCTACTAAATCTGACTATATCGCCAATACCACCAGCAGCTGTTCCGTAATTCTTCAGTCTTCGATATCAGAGGTTGGCGGTGAATATTTGGAAAAAAAACATGGCCACCTTTATACACGCCGCATTGAATATTCTGAGCCTTCTGATTGGTGAACTATAAAATAAGTCAGCTCATTTTGGCTGGCTCACTAGTACTGGCGTACCCAAAAATTCCAACATAAATAAATGCACGTTTTTGTCTGGTTTGTCTGAAAAGGTTAAATTCTAAGATGAGACCTCATAGAAACACCGGAGATTGTTCCAGCTTGTATCATCATCTTGGTTGCTTTTAAAATAATGCATCAGTTTATCAATTGCCCAAGTTTCACCAGATTAAAAAAAAAACATGACACAAAAAGACTTGATTCTTTGTTTAAAATGTTAACGATGCTGTTAAGTTTAACGTTGTCTTATAAATACAGGATGCACCACAATTATAAATCTTATTTTTCTTTAATCATTTCACCACAAGCAAGGCAAGAAAGCCACTAAGATACAAGAGATTGCTATGTGTTGAAGAATAAAAAAAAAAAAAAAGAAACACTATTAAGGAGAGAGGACAATAAATGAATAAAAATTAAATAAACAGTACATAACAATTGATACTGTATTTACATTTTTGGAAATCAAAGTTGACTGGGAAGCAAGAAGCCAGAAGAGAGTTCCACAAAGGAGAAGTGCAAATAGAAGAAACTGTTAGCATAGAACTTACGATTATCCCTAGATGTTTCAACTGTAAAATGAGGAGATCTTGCTTGATTTTTCAAATATATAAACACAGATATGAAATTGGCTAGATTATATACCCAAAACACATTATCAGAAAAAACACACCAAACAAAACATAACTCAAAACACATTATTTTAAAAAAAAAAAAAAAATTTTTTTTTAAAATATTTTCAAAATTTCAAATTCACACCCTCTTTCATTCATGCATAGTCACATCAATATAAACAAACCTAGTCCGATGAAGTCCTAAGGGACAAAACACATGACACAAAAACTTTCTTCACTTTGTCAGAAATCTTTCCTCCAAGACACAGATATATAAGCACAAGATCTACAAGATTATAGATATCTTATACTTGGCAGGATTTGAAAACCAACCATAAACGAACACTTAGAGCATATAAATTTATTATATTGAGCATCTAGAAGAGAGTAATAAAGGGTGTCCCAATAACTTGGACCGATTTTAATGTAAATTAAGTTTAAGTATCTAATGATTTTTTCTTTTTCTATCAGATTTGGCAGACATTTGGGCGATATTATTTTTCACACATAATTGCCATGATTTAAATAACATGATCCAATAGAGAAATAAATACATTTTCACCAATAACACTGATTTATTTACTGCTGACTTTGATCCATCTTAATGAAACACCCTTTAGTTAACAAGTCAGTCTTCGAATCTCTCCCAAATACATATGGTGCCACAGCCTCAACATATAATGCATCGCTACTTTGGTTTCCATAGTAAGTAGGTTTTTTACAAGAGGGAGTTACCAGCTCTATGTCTAAGAGTTGTCCTCTTTGTCTGGTTGTCAACCAAGACTAAAGAGCTCAAACTGTTCTACTATTTAACCTATAGCTGGAAGGGAGAAGAGATAGAACTATACATTTCTTGAGAGTATTATTGTAAAAGGAAATGTAACAAACTCAACTAGAATGAGTTCAGCTAAATGATTTCTACTTTCTGACCCATTAGCCATTACACTTCCTGCACATCCACACAGACATATATGCATGTGTGTGTTTGTGTGTGTGTGTATTAGCACGTAAGTGACTGTAATGGATTCAACTGAAATTCAAACTTGGCTCTTCGATTCATCAATCCGAGCTGCTATCCATTACTCCACTGTAAAAAATATATTGATGATTGCACCTAGCATGAAACAGCCTGTCACCTCCGAATATTGACTTCAATGATCACTTTTATATTTACATACACTATCTCTGATATTGAGCACTTCATCCCATAAATATAGCACACCTTAAAACTATATATATATATATATTATATATATATATACACACACACACAAATAAATAGAAATAAGTCAGATTAATAATCCACAGTTCTTTAGCATTTATTTTTTTTTAAATATATATATTTGATTGGATAAATTACAAACATTATTTCTGCTTATTTTTATCATAATGCTTTCATATTCATGAATATTTTTGCATATATTATAAATAATAACTGCATTTTTTGCCTTATTTAATATGTGCAAAAATATTCATGAATATGAAAGGATTATGATAAAAATAAGCAGACATAATATTTGTAATTTATTCAATCTGACATGCCTAAAAGAGAATGTGCTGTCTAAATACACATATATCAGTTCTGGGCATGCCAAGAAACTACATATGGCAGCAAGGCCTCTGATTGGGAGATTAGTGGTTTTGAGGAGCAAATTGCTTAATTGCTGTTGTTGCCAGGTACACCCTGACCGGGGGTGGTAGCACCTGTTAGGGTCCCAGCTGTGGGAAAATAGTGAACCAAAAAAAAATAAAAAAAAAATAATAATACTGTGAAAGTATAAGAATATATTTTTATAGTAAAAATACCAGCAATACATTTTATATAATAAAAAAAATGAGCAACAATACATATAGTAAAATGATAAACAATGCATTTTATAGCAAAATGACCAACAATACATTTCATCTGTAATTGAAGGCATGCAATTGCATTCAAAATATATTTAGTTGAAGCCATAAAATTGTGTTCAAAATATTTAAATTTTGGCATTAGATAACCCATCATGGTTGATATGCCACAAGACAAAATCAACCAACTAAACAACTTACATGAATTAACTTTTTCATGACATTAATCAGTATAATATCCTACAATTTCTTCAAGAAATCAAACTATTCCAAAACATAACTTAAAAAAAACTAAAACACCCATCACTACCTCTAGTAATCATATCCACATAAACTTGTGTATGCACAAAATCTATCTACCATGTAGACAATTGTGAAAGCAGAATAACATATATCATATTTTTTATTACTCCAAAGCTCCCAAGAAAATTAAATTTCAGCATTAAATGACCCATGAGAAGTTTATATGCCATTAAACAAATCAAACAACCAATGTATATGTAAAATCAGTTATTCTTCTGAACTAAGTTTTCAATGAATCCAATTATGTGGTTCTCACTGCATAAGTCAAGGATGTGTCTCAGAAATTCAGACAGAAACCAAACTGTTATTTATATTAATACAATGGCTTCTTTTTCATAACCGTAGTATAATTCTGCTTGTCCCTTCATTAGTTGGCATGTATGTTAGACACTGTAATAGCTGGCCTGTCCCTCTGTCCTCAAATTTCAGATAAACAATCAACCATTCCTGTTTGACTGCAAGGATTGACAAAAGAAAACATATAACAAAGGTGCAGTTTGGTTTTAGGGACATAAAGAAAACAAGGGAAGATAGAAGAGACAACAACACTCATATGTTTAACATCTGTTTCAGTGAAATGGAAACCCTGTCAATTTTGAATCTTTTCATTTGTACCCTCTTACTTCTTTAAATAATGACCTGTATTCATATCCATAACTGTCACCATAATAGGTTGTCAAAATTTTTAAGCTCAAAAATTCAGTGATACAATAGGTTATTTTATAGTCCCAGAACTTGCAAGGAGTTTATCTCATCATTAATTTAGTAATTAAGATTCATCAGAAAATTTAGATAGGAAAACTGAGCATTATGTTACATGTTAATTTCCCTCTGAAACAGGAGATAACTGACATCCATTAAAAATGGCACATGGAACTAGAACAGTCTACCCCAGTGAGTGAAATAAAGGGTTCTGTTCGACATTCCAACCACCTGAAGAAGGCCGGAGCATACAACAGCCAAAACATTGTAATAAATATGGCGACAAAGATGAGGACAATAGTCCAAATAATGCAAATAATGTATATAATACTTCATCTCAAAAATATAGACAGATACTGGAGGAAAACTGAGTATTGTGAGTTTATATTAATACAATGGATTCTTTTTAACAATCCTTTTTGATATTTTGAAATCACACCTTTTATGTATCCAATCACTGAATGTTGAGGAAAAGATAAAATTATATCAAAATTACTACCACTGTGACAGGAAAGATTAGATTTATGTCTATCGTAAGGCAGTAATAATGATGAAAGGCCAACTCAAATGAAACTGTAACTTAACATTAACATTTGAAGTGAGAGTTGTTTTATTACAACCACACTTGGGAATCTTTGCCTCAAAATAATTAAGCTCAAACATTATTTCTTATTTCCACACACACACACACACACATATATATATATATATATATATATATATATCTTGGCCTGTCTTCACGAACAAAGATTTATGAAGTGGGATGTCCACGTCAACTGCAGGCACGCTGATGGCCGACTAGGCCAATGCAGGACAGGCAAGTCTGGCTGCAGCCGACTGTAATTAAAGGTCTGGTCTAGTATAGATGTTGAGGCTTCCTGGCCCTTCCTCCCACTGCATTTTCTCCTTCAGATTGTCCCTGCGAGAGTCTTCAAAGGTGGACATGGCCTGGGGGATGGTGCAACGCCAGGCTTATATATGTTATGGTTATATCACATTGAAACACCAGTCCTTGTTTAATCACCAAAGTTAAACATTGAGCCTAGTCAGTACTCAAGATACCAGGTAATGTAAGGTATGTAACAGGCCTAGCAAGCTGATAATGGATACAATCTTGCTACTTATACTAACAGAAGACCTCACAATGTGGAGGTGCTTCTGGACTGATAAACTACACAACCTAATTAGAGTTGGATAAGAACATATATAAAATGGCATAGTACTTTTTTTCTTCTTACACTTGTCTGCTATGACAGCTAGCTAATCCCTGTTGCAGACATCTGATCAGGCACATTTGTTTCTTTAAAACTCACAGAGCCAACCCATAAGATTATTTTAAAATCTTGCAGGTGTGTTAAATCTTCTCAAATATTCAAGTGCAACACAAATATTCAAGTGCAACAAGTCCTTCAAGCAATCGGTTACAAAGTGTCGTTCAAACATTCAGGTAAGAAAAACATTTCAAACATTTGGACATGAAGGTTACGTAGACTCTCTTAAATCTTTGGTAGGGGAGTGGGTATAAATCATCTCTTAAACCTTCAAAGTTTAAAAAATAAGAAAAAAAAACAAACAGTTTTATTCTTACTAAGACAAGTGTTTGCAAAGGAAATAAAAATCATCTCTTATCACTTGATCATATCAGGCAATGCCTTCTCTAAATGCTTGGTAACCATTAAGCTTACTAATGTGCTTACTGACCTACTTGAAGTATCTAAACATAAGTTTCTATGGACACCTGACAAGGAGAAAACATTTAATCCAGATACTTATCTCTTGTTGCATTAACCTATCAATTCCAGTCAGCCAGATAATTTGAAACCATTCCTTAAACTGAAAAAAAAAACTCTTATTTTATGTAGTTTCTGTTTCTCCTCTGCCCCTTGAAAACTCAACCAAGCAAAATCTTTTCCAACTTCCAGTGAAATGTTGATTCTATTTATGTTTAAACAAGATTTGCCAAGACATAAATAATAACTAATGTGTATTATTTATATTATAATGCCACTTTTCTATAGGTATTGTTATAAAACACTAACTTACATAACATACTTCATATAAAGATTTTCTATACATAATGCTTCAGCTACTTACCGTGATGCTTGTATTAGTTAATCTGAAGACTGACTCCAAATGGCTAGGTATTTACCAAACCTCCCCACAAGGTAGGATGTGACATAAGGCCAGTTTTTACATGGGGCAATTCCAAGCCCATAGGTTCAGGTAGACCCCATCCAGACAAGACTCCGCACTTCAGCATAGCTTCATTTGGGTTTCTCTCCGCCCAAAGGCAGATAGTTCAACAAGTCAATCACAAGCCTGGCAGCAAATTGCCTGACTCCAAATGACTACCAGTCTTATCTCTAACCTCTTTATAGTAATAGACTAGTTCATATAGTCACCAGCAGTGTACTATTTAATCCACAACTCCCCCACCACTTTTGAGATTAATACTTTTAATTTTTATTCATATTAGTATTTCCCACCTCTTCTTTCTGTAGAGTTTTCATTCGCTTCAGTAGGATTTCTTTTTCTAGAACTTGTCCTTGTAGGTTTCACAACTTCTTGTGGTACTGGCACATCGAAAACATCATCTAGCATTTTTATTAGTCCTTCCAATATGACAGGTCTTTCATCACTGAATTGTTTTTTCAGCTGATTATGGTGCCTTTTATGTTTTAATTTTTTCCCTTTCATCATGTAAATGAATTTCCCCAATTCTTACTGATATTATACAGTCTTCCCATGTTTCATTGCCATCCTTATATGTTCTAAAGAACACTTCATCGCCAAAACTTTTGGAGTTGCTTTTGTTAACTGATCGTGTTTTTTGACTAGGTAATAACTTGTTGAGCACCAATTTTACTCTTATGGCAAACATTAATTCTGTCAATGACATGCCTGATAGTGTATTGTGGTTAGGTGTTACATGGTAAACTGTCAGAAAATTTTGAAGTGCTTCCTCATTCAATTTCTCAAGACTTTTCACCCAAAATCTCTTCCACTTTTCAAAACAATCTCTAACGTTCTGTTTTAGAATTGCCAGCATCTGCTTCCTGGTGTTCTTTTTAATAATATCTATGTCGGTTTTACAGCAATTTTAGCTTTGTAAAAAAAGCCAAATGATGGAATGGAATTCACATCTGTACAACTTGAGGAAGCTCTGGCTCTACAGACATGAATTCTTATATATAGTTTTGTAGGTTGTGTGTAGAAAAATTAGCGATAATAATGTATAACGAGCAAAGGGAGTTTGCTAAACAAGATATTTGAAGTTATGATAGAATGAAAACATGAAAGAAAGTTCCTACTCACGCAATGCAAGGTGAGAATTGGAGATTGAAAGAAAAAGAAATAAACCCCATTGGTGGTGAAAAATTAAATAAGAACTAGATATGCAAATTTTTTGTTTGCCGACATAAAGCAAAATGTGAGCAGTATATTGAAATATAGCATGGCAGAAAATATGACAATAAAATTAAAGCAGCCTGAAGATCTAAGAGGAGAAACCACATTAACTTGGTAAGGCTGTTATATCATTTTAAAATAATATTTACAAACACATACACATTGGGCTATGACTTTTTGTAACCCTATGATCCTGTGTCATAAACTGATAAATATATTGTTCAAAAATTAATGAAGAAGGCATTAATTTGTTTTACTTCTTGGCAAAGGTACTCTCCAAACTGAAAATTTGATTTTATCATATATGCAATAAGGGTAAAAAAAAAAAAAAAAAAATTTCAGGAGCTTTATTTTCCAATTTGCTAATTAAATAATTGGATAGTACTTACATATTTTTTAATGTATTTAACAGTTTATAACTATAGCATAACATGTAAACTTCCAAATAAACAAGAACATTTTCTAGAAGGCTCTAGAAAGTCATAGTACTACTATACTTATATATGATTTTAGGAATTTCGTGTTGGCAGTGACAAAAATAAACTGAATTAAAAATAAACTGAATTAAACCCTTCTCCATTATTTTTTTCACAAAAGTTCATTGAATTATGACACAAAAAAATCAATTATTTTACAAAGAAAGTCATATATATATATATATATATATATATATATATATATATATATATATATATATATATATATAGACAGCAATTATATATATATATATATATATATATATATATATATATATATATATATATATATATATATATATATATATATTTCATTGAAGGTAACAGACAAGAAAATTTTATAACATTTTTATACAATTTACTTATGTTTTTTACAAGTTTCTTTTTCTGGCATTTAAGACAGTGTATAATAAAACTGTGGTTTTCAATGTCGTGTGCATGACCCAGAGGGGGGCAATTTGATTTTTAAGAAGGGCAATTTGACAATGAGTTATTAACAGTGAATTTTTTTTCCAAGTATGTAAGTATGAGTGAGTATGTACATATGTAATTCACATATATACTATATATACACTATCTCTCTCTCTCTATATATATATATATATAACACAATATTATTGTCAAATTAAATAATACTATTGTATATATGCAATCTCATGTTCTTAAAGGAAATTAAGTTAATGGCATTTTAGGCTTCCTTCATGTGAATAAGAGTTCACTGATTAATAAGAATTATATATCATGTTGGTGGGGTGGGGTCAGGATTTTAGAGATACTTAGGTAGGGTATGGCCAAAAAACGGTTGAGAACCACTAATACAAACTGTCTGCAGTGATTCTTGTCCCAAGCTCTTTTGACCAATTCCTTAGCCATTTTCAAGGGATTCATTGCTAATATATTTTCCTGTGTCTATCTTCCAAGTTGTATTGTGTAGAAGAAGTAGTAATTATAAGACATGCCAGATAGAAGTAGTAGTAATTCTATGTTAGGAGCATCTTTATAAGATTACTAAAACATTTTTACCCCATAAGGCTGAGAGTAAGGTTGAAACTCGGCATAAATCATTTTATATAAAGTGCTTCAATTATCTTCAGACATCTTTTACAATTCTATGTTCTTAGAATGACAGTGTAATCTACTATAATTTTTCTTACGGAAACAAATAGTTGTGTATAAATGTTTAAGTACTTCCTTATCAAACTGAGATTGCTTATGACTTAATAATGCCATCATGAGGAATAATCATATCTGGTTATTGATAATGTAAATTATTAATTAACCAATGAAATAATTGTTAACCAATGCTTTATACATTTGAGTTCATTAAAAATATTTTTCAAGAAGAGGAAATTAGGTGTTCTCTTCGGAAGATTTTTATATCTTTGTGGGCATGAGTTCTTGTTGGTAGGGTTTTTTTTTTATATAAGGAGGTGTTGACTTTTTGATAAATATCAAGGAATAGGATTTTACTGTTATCACTAAGTTTGTATGGGAATTTTAGTACAGTTCTTCTCAAAAGTAGATTTTAGGTTTTTGCTAATATAAAAACATCATCAATGTTCCTTGTATAGACTTGTGGTTTGGTTGATTTTTGAACACATTTCCCAATGTGTGCCACATAAAATTTAGAGGCCTGATGGATTGTTCATGCTAACACAGCTAGTTTGGGTATATCTACACCCAAATGTTATTAATTTATCTGCTGTCAGTGCAATAGGAAAGTTTCTATTGAGAAATGGGAAAGACAGATTGGATTTTTACAAATAATACAATCTACACAAGCAGTCACACCAGCCACAAGGACAACAGTTGGTGAGTTTCCCCCATTTCTCTATTTATTTCTCGTGCCAATGAAGAAGGACACAGGCGTGCCCTAAAATCCCAGATTTAAAACCTTAATTTCCATGCTCTATTTTTGTCTTGTGGTTAATAATATTAATAAACATTTTTCATAGTGATCACATTGGTACCGTTATTTTATTAACCAACCTATTTATTTTACATCGTTCTGGGTAAGACAATAAACTACATCCAGCAACAAGGCCTCTGATCAGGAGGTTTTGATGAGTGTGGAACCACCTCTTAATTGCTGGTGTTCCCAGGTCCACCCTGACTCGGGGTGGTAGCACCTGTTAGGGTCCCAGCTATGGTCAAATAGTTAACTATTACCAGCAATACTTTTTGAAAAAAATTATTACCAGCAATACAATTTTGAAAGAAAAATATTACCAAAAAAAAGATTTTTGACAAAACAATATTATCAGCAATAAAAAATGTTGTCAGCATTAAATAACCCATTGAGGTTGATATGCCGTAAAACAAAATAAACCAAACTAAACCAATCTATTTTACATACTATAAGAAGCATAATATGGACTCATCTATTCTATTCTATATATATATATATATATATATATATATATATATATATATATATATATATATATATATATAAACAGTGATATTTATAAATTCAAAGTTCTTACCTTTTATTGTTATTTTTAAAAACAGTGCTCAATACGATCTGTAGAGCTTAATATTATAATTATTTTTATTTTTTAAATATTATTCCATCACAACACAGGGCTTCATTACATTATGAAGAAGTTTTAAGAAAAAATAAAATCGCTTGATAATGGAAACTCTGTATTTATTGTAGATTTTTAAATTTAATCTAGATTTGGAGCTTTCCATTTTGAAACGTAGGATGTTCTGTGTTGCCATGGAATCATATTGAAAAAAAAATAAATGTGTGTGAGTGTGTGTGTATGTATAAAATCAACACTGAGGTCAAGCCAAGGTGGCAATAGTTTAGTTCATGCTTAAATGCAATTTTGGCTTGAAGATTACATTCAAGCATTAAACAGACTGTCACTGCTGACAGTTTTATATTTACCAATGCTCTATCTCTAATACTATTACTCATAAATATAGCATAACTTAAAACTATATTTAGCTGATGTTGTTGAAAGAATGAGATTGTTGTATTACTGTATAAAAATATAAAGCCTTTCAGCATAAAATCAAAACAATTATTGAAACAAAAAATATGTACAGTAAATGTCAAAATGATCCTTTGCTTTCCAACATGAAAATTAATTTCTTATAGATAAAAATATTTTCACAACTAAGTTTTGTTGCCTAACATTCAGAAGAGCTCCTACTCAGCCAATTTGTCAGAATTGAAAAACATTTTCTATTATTTTAAATGGGGGGTCCTGTTTACAACATCAAACTGATCCCTGATTTTTTTGATATACATGTTTTCTTTCCTTTTTGAAGGGAACAAGTATAAAATTTAAAATTAAAAATATTTTATTATTAAATATATATATATATATATATATATATATATATATATATATATATATATATATATATATATATATATATATATGATGTTTATTTAATTTCCAGTAGATATAAACATTGCAAGATTGCAATAAACTTGTAACATTGCTGAAATTCCTTTCATCCACCACTTTTTGAAAATATATCTGCGTAGGGCTCTAGTCAATTTTTTTCTTGGAAAATTCTTATGATTACTTTATTAAGAAAAACATAACATTTTTCATTATTTAAAAAAAAAAAAAATGATTTTTTTCTCTAAATTGAAAAGCAGAAATTGCCATGGCTTGTTTAAGGGCACCTCGGCATTAAATACAAGCACCACAGCATTTTGCCATGGTCTGAAATCATCCCTGTGTGTGTGTGTATATATATATATATATATATATATATATAGGAATGGGGAGGAAAAAATGTAAATACATACACAAATACTTGCATGTATGTAAGTATATTATGCCTAAGGTGTTATAAATATAGTGCTATAAGTATATATTAGTGAATATATATAATACAACAGATAACGCTCAGAATTCACATGTGACAATTACATTAACTGCATGAAACTCCAAGTAGTGTTATCAACATTAAATATCATGTATACTCAATAACACACAAATTACATACTTACACACACACACACACACACGGATGCCAGTTGGTATGGCTTTTGTCTCATATCGTAATGGTGTCTGGGTTTCAATTCTCGGTAGTGGATGCACACTGCCGCTGAGTCCCAAATATAGGATGAAATCGCCATCCAGTGCTTTCTGCATTCTGTTGAGGTTTCTTCTAGATTCAATGAATTAATTATATATATATATATATATATACACACACACACACACAGAGAGTTTTTCCTTTTGTCTCTCTCTCTCTCTATATATATATATATATATATATATATATATATATATATGAATAAAGACAAAAGGAAAACTTTTGTCTTCTGATTGACTTTCTTTTTGCTTTTATTCATATCGTCCTTTTTGCAATTTATATCAGAAGTTTTACATTTGTGCGTGTGCATGTATGCGCAAAGTAACATTTTTAACATTTTTTTAGATTGTGTTAAAAACATGTCAAGCATACACATTAAGTTTAACTGTAGAATCAAGAATGTGATATAATTTGTCTATGATAGAGCTGATTATTAGATGCTTAAAATGCAGTTGATTCTTATAAACACAGGTATAATTACTTGCTGCCTGTATCTAAGTATGCCTGTCTGCTAGGGTGGCTAGTCAATCCCTGTTGTGCATGCCTACTCAGGCACATTAGTGTTTATTCAACACCTACAGGGCCCACCCGACATTTATACTGTAATTATGCTGAGTGGACTATAATTACAGTTTCTGGGAGTGCATAATCTGGCATGATCAACAATTTGAATAAGGCCAGTATGCTCAAAACCTTGGATATGATGTCTTGTGGCCTTGTGCTAGTAAGACCATCAATGATCAATTGCATCCAACCAACAACAACCACAAGGAGTCAACTAATGGTACTTTTTCCAGGCACTTTCCAAACGTTCCACACACTGTGATTACTTATGCATGTTGTTAACATCAAAAAGTCACCTTCCTGACAGATTGCCAGTGGTAAGATGCAACACGACCTCATACTAAGAAAACTAATGTTCTAACCATTTGGCCATGTACCCAAATATAACCCAGTTATATTTCAGCTACAACAGTTTTATTTTTCAGCTTTCATATGTATTTTAGTTTTAATTTATTAAATTCATGTATTTTTATTGATTTTGTTATTGTTTTATTCTAACTTTTTTATTTTATAAGATTACAGTGAAGTATTATTTTTATTTTAGGGTATTTCAGTGAAGTATTATTTTATATAAATATGAACAGAGTGATTGCTGGATGGTCTGTCTATGAAACTCTGGAGTCAGGATGCTGAAGGTAACACTAATCAACTGAGACAAAGAGACAAATTTTATATATATATATATATATATATATGAGAACAAAAAGAATATAAATTCAAACATTCTTATCATTAATTTAAAAAAGGGCTAAATACCAAGAGTAGAGCAATAGTTATTTATTTATACATCTTGAAAATAAGTTTGTTTCTTTGATTCAATAATTGGTCATCATTTTTATATTTTGCAGTCAATGCATATGAGAGAAGATTATAATAATTAAATACATTTTCTTTTCATCCCAATACATCTGTCTGGAGAGATTGATTCCATCCCTAAAAAATTTTCAGCCTGAAGAGATGAATATTAAAATATTCATGAAATAAATTATAACCGAGATGAATTCTTAAGGTTTTTCTTAATTTATTATATTGACCTCTCTTTGGATTTTTTTTTTTTTTTTATAAATAAATATATATTTTTTTTTTTATATATATATATATATATATATATATATATATATATATATATATATAAGCACCTCGGCATGGTGTAATGGTTAGCAAGCTTGTCTTGCTAGGTCAGCTACTACTGAAAAATGAGTTCGATCCTAACTGGATGCCCCATGCCTTCAGCCTTGTGCCACATCTACACTTGAAAATCTTTTGGACACCTCGAGGTGGTGTAATGGTTAGCAAGCTGTCTGCTAGAACAATTATGACTGAGTAGTGAGTTCAATCCTCACTGGGTGCTCCTTACTTTTGGCTTTGTGCCACATCCAATAGCTACACTTGGAAAATCACTATATATATATATATATATATATATATATATATATATATATATATATATATATATACACACACTAGCAGCATGGCCCAGCATTGCCGTGTGCTCGATTCAATAGCAATTGCTATCACTTAACTTAAAATATTTTTGCCCTTCCTTGCCTTTAAAGGAGTGCCCTTTGCCGTGCTGATGTTACATGCCTTACTTCTTGCCTATATCACACTGCCAACTTTTTCTAAGCTCTATAGTAAACATTAAATCTGTTACGAAAAAAGAACTAAACAAAATAAACACAATACGATCAGCTTTAAAAAACTGGAAAAACATTTTTAAGGGTTAACCGATTGTTGATTTGCACTCTCTTTGAAGATATATATATATGAATAAAAAGACAAGAGAAAAAACTATTTTCATCCATACATCTATATATTTCTTTTCTTTTTATTCATTTTGTTCCTTCACAGATACACTATCTGAAATTATGTGTATATATATATATATATATATATATATATATATATATATATATATATATAATTATTCAAACAGAAACTTTATCTACATTAAAATGTATAAACCAAACAAGCTAAGCCAAACCAGACAAGCCAAAAATGAAAAAAAAAAGTACTTTTGAAAAAAACTCGATACATTTCAATTTCATATACAATTACTAAAAACCTGAGGCTTTCAACTGTTATAACAGTTTTGGTTAACTATCCAAGCAAATGTATATCAACATGCTTTTACATGCAAAAGGTTTTATCACACTGGTTAAAAGAAATATACACACATCCACAGATAAACATATAAGTGTAGTTTTATAAATCAATAGCTTGACAGTTATTAACTGAACTATGATTTGTAATGTTTACTGTATAATGTTATAATGCAATATTCAGTGCTGAACAAAGTGCACTGTGGAAAAAGATTATGTTGAAAAATCTTTGATACATAAAATAAAGAATTTGTTCCTATTAAAGCTACAGACTTATTGATCTAACTACATCTATTTGGGTATATGGAAGATTGTGCATATGTATGTGTCTATAAATAAATGTGTATGTGCTTATGTTTCATGTGTATGTACATGAAAATGTACAATGCAGGAGTATTTGTGTGCGTGAGTGTGTGCATGTATATAGTTAATTTCATGCCTTAAATGATCTTTAGATCATGTGTCACTACTCTAGTATGCTCTCTCTCTCTCTCTCTCTCTATATATATATATATATATATATATATATATATCTCACTGAGGAAATTAAGCAAAGTGAGAAGAAAAGGAAAGTAGATATTAACAGTTCTTTTGTATGCTTATTTTCATTATTTTAAATTCATTATTTATACATTGCATTTATTTATTCTTCTCCTCAGTTCCAAATTTTGGTATATTAAATTAAATTCAGGTAATATTTTTTTTGTATTGTGATTTCAGGTAATATGGTAGGAATTTGTTCTCGCGTCTAAAAGAGTAGTGACACATGGTCTGAAGATTACTTGAAGCAAGATACTAACAGTCACTATACATTTGATTTCTCTGTACACACTGTCCATATCTACAAACTATCTGTAAATCTTGACCACTCTTCCCCTATAACTATAGCAGAGTGGGGTGGGTGGGGATGTTTTTTTATTTTGTTTTTTTTTTGGGGGGGGGTTGTATGTTTGTCCGGAAAATATCCAGCCATTTTGAATAATTTGGGAAGTAGTTGTACTGTTTTAATTTAGTTTGGCAACCAATTAGAGGAGATATTGATGTACATGTGTGAACAGATGCTCTTTCAAGGGGTTACACAGTCTACAGTGAAATACCATTGAGTGAACTTGTGTATTGCATGACCATTGCTTTCACAGTAAATATGCACAGAGGTTTGTTGGAAACTGAGCTATTTATCTGCAGAAACTATTCAAATAATTAAGGAGGCTTTCAAGGATGAGCAAAGCCAAGATAAAATTTTTGGTACTGACGCTTCAAAGTTGGCAAGGAATCCATTGAAAGGGATCCACATCTTAGTAGGCCTTCAAGGAGCAAAGCACTGGAACATGTTGAATGCATGCAGGCTGTAATCAAATGGTAATGGTAAGGAAGAAATTAACCGTTTCCATACAGGAAACAATCAGCATTCATTGACTGAACAGTTAGCATTACTTTTGGTGAAATTTATAAAAAAATTTAAAAAAATGACTATATGAATAATAGATATGAAGAAAGTTCAAGTAGATACATATATATACACAATATATTTGCATGAATTTAAAAATAAAAATATGGTAGAACTGACTATTAATTGTCAGAAGACAAAGTTCCTGCTGGTGACTAAAAGAGACAGAAAAGATCTGAATTACATCTTGGGGATGTCAAAATTGTGGAAATTCAACTATCTAGGCGGTGTAATAATGATAATAGTAATATCAAGTATTTCCTTATCAGGAAACATTGACATTCATTGACCAAATAGTCAATGCTACATTTGGTTGAAGTTTATAAAATCTTTCTCTTAAAACAATTTTTCAGGAAAATAGGTTTCCCAAGTCCAGTAACTCTTATCACACTTTTCAGTACTGATGGGGGGGTTTCCTTCCTAACTTTTTGTTTGAATTAGTGTTGGAGGTCAACATCTTCACTATGTCATTATTTTCTCTTCAAATTATATGTGCTATCCATTTTAGTTGTTGCTGCTGTTGAAAATCCTCAAGTGATATGGTTTCTGCTATTTGGTACAGTTCTTTGTAATTCAGTAATGCCAGTCTACAAAGTTTGAAGACAGATGGTCCTTGAAGCTCAAAGCCATTTTTAATCATCCATATGAGAAAGCAGTTGTATACAGCTGATAGTTTAGATATTTCTGAACAAGTTTTTTGTGCCATGCAAGGCATTAACGTGAAAGTCTTGATCAGATGAGGCTATTGAAGAACATGACTCAAGTTTCTGGGTTAATCTTTTGGTTTTGTAGCAATGTGCACTGTTAGGCAAAACTATATCCAATACAACCTATTCTAAGAGTTGAACTGTTGGAACAAAGCTTGAGATGTTAACAACTCTTCCCAACATTATACAGTCCTGGGTATGATGGTGTTATGGTAATTTACTCATGCAGGCATGGACTCTCCCAGCTATAAACAGAAGCAGGTACTGCCTTTTGGAGAGGGAGGTTTCCAGCAGTCAGCTCTGACAGATTGAACATTCTTGCTGTAACACTCTTGTTTGTATATGTTTGTATTATTGTTTCTGTTAATATATTTCTTTAATTCAATTCCTCTCTTGTGTCTTTATTTCTGGCCCTAACAAGGCCACAACAGATGGTAAACTACATCCAGCAGCAAGGCCTCTGATCAGAGGATTGGAGGTTTTGAGGAGAGCAAAACTATCTCTTAATTGTTGTTGTTGTTGTTCCCGAATCCACTCTAATCCAGGATGGTACCACCAGTTAAGGTCACAGCTGTGGGCAAATATTGACCCCCCCCAAAAAAAACACAAAAACAAAACATTATGAAAATATAAAAAACACATTTTTATATAAAAAAAAAAACATTTTTATATAAAAAATACCTATTTATAATAAAATTATCAAAAATACCTATTTATAGTATATATTTAGTTGAAGCCATAAAATTGTCTTTAGAAATATTTACATTTTGGCATTAAATAACACATAGAGGTTGATATGCCACTAAACAAATTCAGCCAGCCAACCAGCATTATATAAAATAATCTCATGAGATTTTTATTCTGAAAATTAGAGGACCTTACAATCATAAGTCCAATGCTCTAACTACTCATTACAGCAAACATATCAAAATATATAACAGTCATCTTTTTATTAGAGGCAACTTAAAAGTCAAATACATTATTTTTTCTGATTTATTTGCAATAAACATCCCAAAAATGAATATTAATATGATCATAAAAGCTTTTATCGCTAAAAATAAGTATAAAAAATAATTCATGTCCTGATGTCTCATCTTTTTTTATAACAGTGTCTCATATAACATTATTGGTTTCAAGTACTTGCCAGCATAACTTAATGGTCTGAGTAAAGAAGTGAGGTTTAATAGTCATATTCATAACAACAAAGATGGAGAGAATAAAGGCTTTGTTAGACTCTAAAATGATCTTCTAGCATAGGTGTTTAACATATCAGATGCAGATCTATAATTTGCTATCAGAAATGTGATATATCAAAAAATCAATCTATGTGTTTGTATTAGAAAGTCCTATGTTTCTCAGATAAAGCCAAGCTACTATTAAAAGAGAAGAAAACATAAAACACTGCAAATTAGTTTTGTGATGACATCTTTTATGTGCTATGTACCTTCAGGACATAGGCGATCATGGCCCTCCACATATTTCTGTCCCTCATAGCTCTTAATAAGTTCTGTCTTTGTTATTCTTCCCAAGCCCTGTTCTAACATCCATTGCATTTATTTATTCTTCTCCTCAGTTCCAAATTTTGGTATGTGATCCATTGTTTTCCTGTCCTCCTTTTTTTCAATCTGTCCTGTGAGTATCAGATTTTCCAAGCCTTCCTTCCTCATTACACATGCCCCAGAAATTTCAACTGCCTCTTCCTGACGTTAAGTATAAGTTTCCTTTTCGTTTCCATTTTCAACAAAACTTTGTCATTGCTTACATGTTCGGTACATGGTATCCTCAGCATCTTTCTGTAGAACCACATTTCTGTGGCTTCAAAGTCTCTTCTTATTATGATGACATTTTTAATATCTAACTTGCATCTAATAAATAGGTAACCTATGATGACACAGACTACCTAGTTATTACATATTAAAAAAAAATAGTGAGAAAAGGCTAAAAAAAAGGTTGGTCTTATGTATGTACACCTGTGTGAGTCAATTTCAACATTATATTTACATATATATTTCAGTATTATATTAGTTTTGTTCCAATATCTTCTCTATTTCAGTTAACTTTAGTATCCTGTCCCACTAGTACTTTTTACCATTCTCAGCAAAAAACTACTCCAGATGCCTATAGCAGTCATCCAGGGAATTGGAATATCTTCATGATGAGAATTCTTTAAAAACAGAATAAAAGTAATCCAAAAGTGAAATATCTACTGAATACAGCAGATAAATGAAGTCAATCTCAAAAACAATGTTAGTATATAGAGCAGTGTGTGTAAGTGTGTGTGTGTGTGTGTGTGTATATATATATATAGTGTGTGTGTGATTTAGAATTTTCTATCTATATCTGTCTATATTTCTGAAATTAGATATTGTAACAATTTACACTATTTACATTCTTCATACTATTGTCCTCATCTTTATTGTCATCTTCACAATGTTTTGGCCATTGTATGCTCCAGCCTTCTTTAGATGATATACATTGGAAATTCAAATCAAACCCTTTATTTAAGTCCTTGGGAGTAGATTGTTCTAGCTATCTATCAGAACATTGTTAGGCAACTGAATGGAAAGTAGAAATATCATGTGTAATGCATTTATATCTCTTATATATAGGATGCGATGGATAAATTGTCATCTAAATTACACAAAAATGAAAATAACACCAACATCTCATTTTAACAGATGAATTTACAAAAATTGCCTAAAAATACCTTGAATACTAAATAATAAACAATGAGGTTGCAGTCTGGGAAGTTAGGTGGTCAGATGTATGGAGTGATGTGGTCACAGAAATTGTCTGATAGCTATGGCTGGGTTCTCCTGCTTGTTTGGCATGGTGTAGAGTCCTGTTGCCTGACAGAGTCATCCAATAGCCATCTTTTTGACTCAGGGCAGCACTACCTCCTCAAGCACATGATGTAGGCCTCAGTTGAGTCTAAGGCCCACACCAACAAATTCAGGAGTTTTTTTCTTATCAGAACGATGAGAGTGAGTTTTCCAAGCTGCCATACCTTCGTAATCACCATTAGACTCATTCGACTCTTTTTGAATCCTCTGCAGAGTCATCAGATTGACACCCAAACACTATGAAATGTTTGTATTGGAGCTTCCGGTGTGAATGCCAAGTAGTACAGCATGACATTTCCAAATTTCTGGTGGAGTGAATTGCATCATGGTGGTCTTTTTGTAATAGACAGTGCCCAACTGACCCTAGTATACTGTGCAGTCCAAAAGCCAAAAACAAACAACAAAATGACAAATATAAAATGGCGACAATTTACCCATCGCATTGTGTGTGTGTGTGTGTGTGTGTGTGTGTGTGTGTGTGTGTGTGTGTGTGTGTATATGCAGCAGAGACCAGTGAATGAAGATAACATACACTGACAAAAAATAAAATTACAGATATCTGCTTCAATTATTGCAGTGACTGATTGTATATACAGATCAAGACATGTCAAAAGTTCTTTGGAATGTATCCAAAGTACTTAGATTCCATATTAATACAATGTATATCTTTCTTGGGCATTAACACAAACCTATATTCTTGCATACATATGACTATAAACATGGTGAATATAATTCTGTGATATATTATTCCATGCCTGTTGAACCTGCTAATACAATCCCATCATGTCCATACATTTCTGATGTGGAATAGGTCTAGCAATTGTGTTGGCCAAGGAAGTTGAACATCTTGAGGAGCATGTTGAGTAATACAGGCATCAGGTGAATGGGCATTATGCTGCTGGAACAGAACACTGCTTTCCTGTTACAGGAATGGCAGCAAAACTCTTGAACAATATAACTGGTGCTATTTTACATTTCCTCCACAAATGACAAAAGAGAAGCAAGAATTCTAACATGATTCCAGAGATTGGGCCTATGCTAAATACATTCTGGAAGATTTTCCATATGTCTATGTGTTGTAGCATACTTATGGACGATAATGGGTATGTTCCCATTCATATAAATACAGTAGTAAATACTCTATGTTGCTCTGCAGTTGGAGATTCATTGTGGAATTCACTTGACCCACTTCTAGCAGTTGACTACTACTTCTACGCATCACTGGTGAATCTTATATGTGTTGTTCTTGTCCTAAGAATTATTGTTCATTACCAACTTATATTTGATTATTCTATTCAGTAACCTTCCCAAGGTTACATCAAATTTGTTTTAACACTATTGTTCAAATAGTGTTAAAAAGAAATTGATGATCTGAGACATAGACAAAAGCAATACAAAACCAAAGAACCACTCAAGGTAGAGTGTTGATGAATGGGGTTTTATCAACATAAGAATTATAGATTATGAGAATATGTAGGATAGATAATAGATGGCAATGGATTTGAAGAGGCTAAGATTGTATTAATATTTTTTTTTAATCATTTCACCCCAAACAAGGCAATAATGTCATTAGGATGCAAGGGGTTACTTGGAGTGAAAGAGAATGAGAAGACTTTAGTGATGAGAAAGGACAATAAAAGAACAGAAATCAAGAAGACACAAGATGGTGATTGGCATCACATTTAAATTTTTGAAGATTGTAGGTAGCAGGAAAGCAAGAAACCAGAAGGGAGTTCCACAGTCGAGAAGGGTGAGAAAAACTATTAGAATAGAACAGACAACTGCATCTAGCTAGTTTAACAGTAAAACAGTGAGACCTAGTTGCCAGTCTAGTAATATGCTTAAATTCACGTAGTCAAGGTATCAAGGAGAGCTCATTAGAACATACAGTGCTGTTCAACAAAAGTGACTCACCTTATCCTTTGAATTTAGCTCAACTTTCGTTTCATCGGAGAAGATAACATTCTTCCAGTCTTCTACGGTGAAATTTTTGTAATAGTGAGCCCATTCAAGTCTCTTGGCTTTGTTGGCTTTGCTTATTAGTGGCTTCATGTACAAGATTTGTAGCCTTGTTCTAACAAGATTTGTAACCTTGTTCTGACAGACTGTTGAAGAGGCAAGACTAACACCTTGCTCTTCGCTTAGACTGGCTGCAATTTCTTGGCTAGTTATAGTCCTATTCTTTGCAACTTCTCTCTTGATTACCCTGTCAATTCTATCATCAATCTTTTTCTTTCATCCCCTTGTTTCCTTCCTTGGAGCAGGAGTGGCATCATTATGTGCCCTAAGTACTCGAGAGACAGTTGATTGTGAGGTTATAGCAATTTCTGCAATTTCTCTCGTAGACTGCTTTTGAGAGGGCAATAATAGATGCCTTAAGTGGTTCTGATGTGTTTGTACCCTTTCATCTGGTTAGTGACTTGAGTGGCTATTTCAAGCTGTTTTTATACTGTATGAGGCTTTCTGGAATATTCTGGAATACTCTAGATTTAATTTAAGCTGTTCTAGCATTCTCTAGAATATTGTTCTGAGTGTATTGTAAAATAGTTTTTAATATTTTGTCAAAAGTTCTTTAAATTTACCAGTTTAATCATTAGAATGCGATATCTGAGTCACTTTTTTTGCACAGAGTTTTTTCCTGAATCTCATTTATATTCAAATTTATAATTATCAATAGAATACCTTAGGGTGAATAAACTTTTCCTCGTTGGTTGGGCAGGGCTTTTTATATTAGTAAGATTAAAAATTATTTTAACCACAAAAACAATAGACACAAAATATTTTTATTAAAAAAAATCCGGTGAGTCACTTTTATCGAATAGCACTGTATTTATAGAAAAGACAAAGGGGAGCCACATCACAGGGGTGCGAAAGTGACTGAAGTCAAGAAGCCAGGTTTACATTACAGATCCTTCAATGATAATGAAACTATAAGTTAAGAAGCTTAAATATAAAATACTGTACCTAAATAGAGAAACTAGCAGATAGGGTCAAGAAAGTAAACTTAAGCTGATAATTTTATGTGTAGGAAATTGTGGAAAGCCTTTATTGCCCATGCTCTGAATGGACACGACACATAGAAAAAGAAGGAGGATATGAAATGAATAATTATATTATAATGTGGATGGTTCAAGAATTTTAAGAATTAGTAGCTCTGGAAATCTGGAAACAAAGAAATGTGCTGTTCACATGTGAAAAGGACAGAAGATATGGAACAAAAGACAAAAGAAAAGGAAAAGGAATAAATATTTTAGCTAAGTAATGAATGTTTGCCACTTTATAAACTAAAGCAACAGAATCTTTTAATCTTTGCAGATTTTAAACTTTCAAATGTTGTTGTTTTCTCTTTATTACATATAAAAAAAAAGAGGGAATAAGAATTTAGACTGATATTAGAGCAATGTCTTTTCAGTACATTTCTCTTTGAATTGTAGTCACTCAAAAGCAACTAATTGCATCAAAAATAAAAACCTTATTCACAAAAACCAATTAAAAAGAGTTTTATTGTAAGCTTTAAAAGTGGACATTTTAAAAGCCTATATTAAAATAAACAAATATATTAAAACTAAGTGGGAGGAAGTGCAAGGATAGGGAGAAAAATTATTACTCACTGTAAAGTGGTAAATGAAAAATGGTGATGGTGGGGGAGCTAACCAGTTATCATTCCTTGCTCTTCAAAGCTCAATATAATGAGAGAGAAAATAAAGGTTACAAAATAACAGTTGATCTCTGAAGAGCAAGGAGTCATAACCAGTTAGCTCCTTCTTTCTTTGTTTCCTTTTTCATTATATTTTTTGTTTCACTATTTTATGAGGAGTAATAATTATTTTGCTAATAATTACTACTCTACTCCCTTTGTTTTAATATATTTGCATTTATAGACTATTAAAATGTTAAATTTTAAAACCATAATAAAAGAGATTTAACATTCAAACTTGTTTTTTGCTATTGGTTTAGCACAATTTTTTAAGTAAAATCAATGACCATCCCAACTAAAAGACAGGATATATGGTAGTGATAATAAATCCAGTGTTATGAATAATCAAGAGTGGACTCCCCTTGTTTTGTTAATCTCCTCTTTGAGAGAGCTATTTCTGTTTACTGGAACTATAAAAGGACACTATACGTGAACCTTGTATATTCAGTTAAAGCTTTCTTAAAGCCTACACCTGAATACTTGTCATTACATCCAGTATAACTAAATCTTAAGCAATTCTCCTACTAACAAACATTGTGACTTAAGCCACTAAGAAAAACAAAGATGTTAAAATTAAACAAAATGAGTTACTTTATACTGAATTCAAGAATTCTTCCACTTAAGAGAAAACATGTTCAACCAAACTAGCAGTTCAGAAACAAAATTGAACATTCCAAGTAGTGAAAATTTTAATGTTTTCTTCTGTAAGAATTTAACGCTCAACAAAACAATGATGACAATGTGAAATTGGAATATTTGGGATGAGGACTTTTTGGATAAGAGTGAATAAATTGTATTAGTTCTTTGTTTTTATTATCTAAGATGATTTAAAAATATTAAAATAGTTAGCTGTTATGTAATGTCAGTTTTTCTATATGGCAGTGAATGCTGGATAATCTCCTCGCAGATGAAGAAACTTGAAGAAACAGAAATGTGATTCTACAGAAGGATGCTGAAAATACCATGGACTGACCCATATGAGCAACAACAAAGATTTAGAGAAAATGGAAATAAAAAGGTCACTTATACTTATCAGGCACAGCACAAATTTCTCAGGGACATAATGAGGAAAGAGGACTTGGAAAATTTGACACTCACAGGACATAATGAAGGCAAGAGGGATAAAGGAAAATAGTACATAACCTACCTAATGAGCTTGTGTAAATGAATGGCAGAACAGAATTTAGAAAAGATAGCAAAAAGAGAAAATTTACTAAAAGCTACAACAGACAGGAAATTGTGGAGAGCCATGATCACTAAAGTCCTGAAAACGTCTTCCTTTTCTATTTATTAGGCGCAAACATAAAAAGATTTAAGCAATCATTTAAGCAACTCAGGTACTAATTTTTGTTACATAGTTAAACAACCCAAGTACTGGTGAAAATACTAAGTCGCTTATTGAAATAAGAATTGTGCATTTTTCAATGTAAATTTTTTCATTGGTTGGTTCAGTCATTTTCTATGGCTTATCATCTCTGGTGTAACAAACCTTCCCATGTTATTTAAAGCCAGAAAATATTTTCAGATAGTAAGATATTTTTTTTATAGATAAAGTTATAGAAACAATTTTTACTAATTAATCCACAGCTAGCAGGGGAGAAGATTTATACTCTATTTGTACATAAGTGAGTATAACTGGAATTGGAACTCTGCTCTCCAATTAACAATTACAAGCCATTATCCATTACACCATCCACACAGCAACTGGTATTCATAAGTTTTTACCCATCTAGGTACAGATCAAGCTGCCATTTAAGCAACTTGAGTACTAATTTTTGTACAAAAATAAAACAACCTGAATTCTAGACAATACAAAGTTGCATAAATAAAACAAGGAGGTTAAGCAACTATTTAAGTAACTTTACTACTAATTCATGTGCAAAAATAAAGCAAATTGAATACTGTTCAAAATACTAAATTGCTTATTAAAAAAAAATTGTATACTATTATTATAAACACCAATAAAATATTTTCATGGCAATTGTTCTGATGAGCTTTTCTTCTTGGTGTCTTGACTGCATAAATTTAAGTGCACTACTAAATTGGCAATTAGGTCTCCCAGGTTTACTGTTGAACTAGCTAGATGCATCCGCAAGTTCTGTTCTAACTGTTTCTTTTCTCATACTTCTTACCTGCAGAACTCCCAATTTCTTGCTTCTCTGTCACCAACAATCATCAAAAATTTAAATGCAATGCTAATCACAATCTTCTGTATTACTGAAGACTCTTCTTTTATTGTCTTTTCACCTTGATAAAATCTTCTCATTCTCTTTGACTCCCTGTAACCCCTTCTACTGGCATTATTTAAAAATATTTTTCTTCTTTAGGCCAACTGTGATTATTGAGCAAAATACTAAGTTGCATAAAAAAAAGAATTCTTGTGTACAAGAGATTAAAAAAAAAATCTTGTTCCTATTATGACTAAAGAGATACTTCAGCACATGGTTTTTATATTAAAACAACAAACAATAAGAAGAAACCATTTTCAACCATCAAGTTTACTAATCAATTTTCTTTCAATGGCAAAAATATTATTTGATCTATCAACTGTCAAGAAAAAAAAAAAGACTACCTCTGTATCATACATGAATCAAGTAATTCAGTAGATTGTAAAGAACATATAGAAACAGAATGAATACAATGAAGATGTGCCTGTAAAATACTCATCTTTTGTTTCTGTCTGAACTTCTGGGATGAGGACTTATTATTTAGACTATTTACATACAGACTCTTTTCCTCATCTTTGTTGTTGTTATCCACTGCCCATGTCTAGGGATACCACCTCTAGTTCTTATTTTTTGCTTATTGCTACACCAATTTCAACAAAGTCCAAGTACACAATGCCCTAAAGTGAGACTAAATTCACCATTACTTTAATCCTTTAAGGAGGACAATTCTCTGTGGATAATGTGGAACCTAGCCAGCCTCTTGATGGGGGCTGTTGCTGCTTTCCATGCCCGACTGCACTAACTGAAGCTTCTCTTTTGGCTACAGCTGCTCAAAACCTGCTGTCATTTGACTTTCTTTATTAGTGACTATCATATCATATTTATATCTATATTGATGACACTTACCTAGACATAGGAAGTGGAATGAGAAAAATCTACCCCCATAGATTAAATAAAGAGTTCTATTCAAAATTCCCTGTAGGTTGTCTGGATCAACATACACCTGATGAAGACCGGTGGGCACAGCGGTTGAAACATTGTGATAACAATATCAAAGATAAGGACAATAGTCTACAGGCAAATAGCATAAGTTTCCTCTTTATAAAAATTTTTTAATAAACAAAAGCAATCTTTACCTATACAAACATGAATGCCATATCAAATAATTCAGTAGGCCATAAAGAACATAAACAGTTGAATAGAATGAATACCATGAAGATGTGCCAATGAAATAGTCTAGCTTTATTTGAAATTCTTTAATAAGCAAAAGTTTGGTTTGTCTAATTTTATTTGAGAGTATGTGCACTTGCCATTCATTCAGGAGAAATGTTCTGCTTTTGCAAGACATTTGATATCTGTTTAGGTCTTCCAAAATGTAAAGATCTTGGCTATTCAAGGAATATTTAATGGAATGCTTTTGTAGTTTTGTGTCCTAAATTATCAGTCGCCAAGAGGACAATAAGTCAGTTACACCAAAATCATCATCATTCCCTTGACTTTTGTAATCATAGAGGGAATGTCAGTACAGAAGCCATACTGAATCTCCTCCACAATGTTCTAACAACAGCAGCCATCAATAATTCCTGTATAGTCATACTTGTTCATTGTTTGACATTGCCCAACCAGTTTTCGTGTTGGCATCCTCTCCGACATCCACCTTCAAGGGTGCTTTACATTAAGGTCTTGCACAGGCTGTTGTGCCTTGTAATGTGTCCAAGCCATAACCATTTATCTCCGTTTGATAGTGGCGGAGAAAGATGACGAGGTTTGTTACACCAAAATACATACAATCAAATCTAACAAGAAAAAAACTATCTTTCAAGAGCCTCATCCTTTTTATTAAAATCTTGAACATCAAATGGAATTACTATTTGACCAATACCAAAGTCCTGGAAAGAGCCATTGTCTTTGGTGGTCAGGACATATAGGAAGAATGGAAGAGTCAAGGTTTCCACATCAAGTCTTATTCAGTGAGCTAACTTCCGGGTAAAGATCATGGGGTTTCCCCCTTTGAAGAAACAAGGACCAATTCAAAACAATACTGAAAGCCACTTGCCTTGAGCCCAAATTGTTTGAAACACGAGCACAAGACCATACCAACTAGTGATCTTCAATCACCATGACAACTAAAAACTTTGCAGCCACCAGAAGAGAAAAGAAAGAAATCAAACAACAAGAGCAAAAGGTGCAATCAAATTGACCTCATACTCAATCAACATTACTATACAGTCAATGCCATCAGCTCTTCCATATAAGAATTAGTCTACTTAATCATTAATGTCATCGTCATAAAAAAAGTGATCAGAAAGGAAGAAATTAAATTTTGGGATATGAGATAAAACAGATGACAATTAAATTTTATTTTCATTCAAGCTTTGAGAAAAAGAAAAAAAAAAGATCAGTTTTTAAACTGAAAAAAAATAATATGCTCCTAACATAAGGCAAAATAAATTTGCCTATCTTTAAAATGTGGCATAACTGATCAGCACAAAAAAGTGGAATCAACAAACAAAGGTTCAAATTCCAAGCTAGCCTGATGCATTCACTTTTGCACAAATGCACTTGATAACAGCATGAAACCATCTCTGCTCCCTCCACCTATGGATTAAATAATAGAGAAGACTTGGCTCTCTAGCAACCAATCTAATAGAAAGAAAAATATTGAATTCCAAACTATAGAGAAGGCAACAGTAAACTAAATCATCCTCTTTTCTAATATTAAAGAAAAGGAATCTGTGGAGCGTCATAATTGCCTGTATCCAGAACGGACATGGCATTTTAAAAAGATTAATCTTTAAAATATCTGATGCTTAATTTCATTTTACTTTTGGCTCTTTTTTTTTTTTTTTTTTTTTTTTTTAATTACATTTGATAATTGATTAATATTTTTAATTAACTGACTGTTCTCTCTAATAATAATTATGATAATGAATATTCAAGTCCATGTTGTGTGTGTGAACTCATGGAGAAATGTCAGTCAGCTAAAAATCAGCCACCAAAATAAGGTGTAAGGTGAAAGGAGAGTAAGAAGTGTGAAAAATGCAGTTTCTTGTTCTTGTTAGGGTGTGGCCAAAGATCGTGTATCTGCAATAATAAATAATACTTTCATTTCCTTAAAGGAAGGTCCATAATCCAATTAGATGATTGGGTAGTAGCCTTTTATTCTAACCCAACAAAAAGAAAAATTAATAAAACAAAAAAGCGTTCTTTGTTTGTATCAGCTATCTGAAAATCTGTTTGCACCATCACTATAAAATAAAAAAATATAATTAGTTTTCCTTTTTCAAAACAAAGTATTTTGGCTTCTCCAATTAATGCAATGTTAATATCTTAATATTTTGAATTACTTATGTGAAAGATTTATTACATCCAGTAAATAATCCAGCACAAAACGCATCCCAGTTTCATTAAGATTTTGAGAAAAAGAAACGTTTATACTAATATATCAGTTATGTGTCATGCATGATACATGCTTAGGCGATCATATATCTTTCAATACATGACTGACGAGGCAGATTGCCATTTCTTTCTGCAGTAGACCAGTTGCCATCCAAGGTTATAGAACCCAGTCTGTCCTGCTATTTAACCATAGGTAGGGGAAGAAGAAGAGGATTCATACTTTTCCTAAGGGTATTAGCACGTAAGTGAATGCAATGGATTTGACTGGAATTCGAACTCGACTCTCCGATTCCTCACTACAAGCCACTATCCATTACACCACCGTATTGAGGCAGCAGATCATTATTCTAACATATATTGTTAAATATAACAGACAACAAATGTCTATTATGTCTGATCATGAACCGTTGTAAGCTTCATATACTTGCTTTAATTTTGGGCGAAAATAAAGACAAAACCTGTCCAACATTTGGATATACTTTTTTATTATGCTGTTCCTCAATCAAAGCTTTCAGCTCACGTGTCATCATCAGAGTGGTTATATGGACATTTCAAAGATATTCACCATCAAAGATGATATCCTGTTATGTTTACATAGAAGTTTGCTATATGATAACAGTTGCAGAATAGCAAACACAGGCTGTAAATTCATGATGCAGTTCTGACGTCATACCATGTAAGAGAACGAAATATTAACAACAGAACCATATTTAGATGCAATGTAATGTGTTGTGAGATATATATATATATTATTCATGAATTATTCATACAAAAAACAAATATAAAGGTTAATGATTTAATTGGCGACAGCTCACTCCAAAAATAATAACTCATTTCTAATAGCATTTTTCGGATTACAACAGTACATATATTTTCGTTGTCCTCTTATTACTGAGAGAAAAAAACAAAGACAAAATCTATTCCATGCCTGAGGATGTCTGTATGAACAGACGAAAGCTTGTAAAAATAATAAGAACTCATGCAACAGGAATTTATAGAAACAAGGATCTTTTCATTCATAAACAGATTCGGGGTTTTTGCATATTATTTGAATTGTTCGCGACGATGGATTTCTCGCCAATGAAATCATTAGCCTTTATATTTGTTTTTTGTATGAATAATTCATGAATTTGTAAATTGATTGCACCTTTATTGAAATATATATATATATATATATATATATATATATATATATATATATATATATATAAATTTAAAGGAAAGTGTTTATATTTATGACAAATGAACTGAGAACAAAGTCCTGCATTGTGTGATCTAGAAAACTACCAAGTCTGTCAAAAAGGTAACAGGTTATTTTATCTCAAAACTGGTTGCATGGTCTTGATCTGCCTTAGCAAACAAGGGGGAGAGCTTAGTGTATGTGCATGAACAAATACTCTCCCTTGGGGTTACTCAGTGGTGAGAGAACAGATTTTAGACTGTGAGACAGTCAAATTCACAATGACTGATGGAATAGATTATTCATGTCTTGTTTTAAGCTATAAAAAAAAAAAAAAAAAAAAAATCATCATATTATATAAGTTTTTTTCTTTTAGGTTTGGCTCCTTGTGATTTTTTAAATTTAAATTGAAATTGAAATACCATGGACATGATTAAGGAGTATCTGCTAAAAATGACACTAAAATGCCATAGAGAAGATTAAACCATATATGCTTAAAATGTCATGGACAAGCTTAAAGAGTATATGCAAAAAATGATACTGAAATGCCATGGGGTAAATTAAGGAGTATACATTAAGGCAGCTGATAGCAATCCAAAAACAGGTTTTTGCAGATCAATTTAAAAAATTGAAGGAACATTAGAATGAGTGTGTATGCTCCTGAAAGAAGAATTCTGTAGACAATGTAGGTGACATTATTTAAATGGCTGGATATTTTCTGAATGAACATTGCCAAGTTAATATAAAAGTTATAGTATCAGTGTTCCTATATAGCAGTGAATGCTGCAGAATTTTTTCACAGCTAAAGCAGAGACTTGACTACACAGGGATATCATTCTACAGAAGAATATGGGGAATACAAATGGACAGAGCATGTGAGCAACAAGAAAGTTTTAAGGAAAATGGGAATAAAAGGACAATTATGGGTAGAATCAGAAATAGAGAGTTGAAATTTCTAGGATACATAATGAGGAAAGAGGGCTTGGAGAATTTGAGACTCACAGGACATACAGACGGAAACAGCAAGTAACCTACCAAATTTGTGTAAATAGCAAAAAAAAATAAAAAATTTAAGGGGTATTTATTGCTTAGAGCTACAAAAGAAAGGAAATCGTGGAGAGCCATAATCTCTCATATCGTGAGAAAACAAGGCATATAGAGCAAATTTTTGCTCTTAATTTCCTGTAATGTACAAAAAACAAGGTCAATTCATATACATTATGAAAGTTCAGGAAATGGGGGTTTGTGTGATTTTTGATTTTTTTAAACAAAAACAATAAGTTTTTTATCATTACACTGCAAGAAAGGTGATAAAGCCACTAAGATGCAAGAGGTTACTGATAAAGAAAGAATTTGAAAAAATCATTAAGGAGAGAGGACAATAAAAGAACAGGAATTAAGGAGACAAAAGGTAACAATTCACATTGCATTTAACTTTTCGAAATGAAAAGCATGAAGCCAATTACATTGAGCAATTTCAACAGTAAAATGATAAAATCTAGTTGCCAATCTAGTACTGTGCTTAAATTTGTAAGGTTGAGGTACCAAAGGGGAAAGCTCATCGGAACATTTACAATAAAAATATTTATAGAAAAGACAATAGGAAACTATATTACAGCATTGGGAAAGTGACTGAAGCTGAGATGCTTGGTCAGGACCAGTAACATTGCAGATTCTTTGGATTTTCTTAAGAATCTCTAGATACATAGTAAAAGTACCAGACCAAATGTGAAAGCAATATTCGATGCATGTGCAAATGGTAGACTTATAAATGTCGAAGATAGGATAATATTAATCTCATGGTGGTCTTTTACAGAGAAGTAAATTTTATATTATACAGAAGTTAAGAGTTAATAAGTTAACCCAACATCCTTTAATATAATTTGCTTTCTTTGAAAGGAGATAAATTTAACGATGGAACCATGAGAAATCTTTCTCATCTGTTTTCAGATTTGATAGCTAGTGGCAGACATGATAGTTTAGGAATTTTGCCAGCAAATGTAGACAGCCAAGAGTAAAAATACAAGCTGCATTTTGGCAAATTTGAAAGCAACTTATTTATAGCATCACTTAATGCAGTAAAAAAACAAAAAAAAACAAGGCAATGTAACTGAAGAAACAGGTTATCCAATAATTTTTTCATTATTTTTTTTACCTTTTCATGGCAAGAAATATAAAAATATATCTAAAATTACTAATTAAATAGGGAATAAACTTTGCCTACATTTGTTTCATAATATTTGATTTAGTTACTAAGTTTCTCCCACCGGCGAGCGAGAAGAAAACTGAAACAACAACAAAATTGCTAAATAACTTTATCTGCCATGTCCGTTCAGGGTGTTGGCAATAAGAGCTCTCTACAATTTCCTGCCCTTTGTAGCTCTTAATAAATTTTGCCATTTTGTTATCTCTCCTAAACCTTGCTCCACCATCCATTTACTCAAGCTCACTATTATGTTATTTTCCTATGCTCCACTTGCCTTCAATCTATCCTGTGAGTATCAAATTTTCCAAGCCCTCCTTCCTCATTTTGTGCCCTAGAATTCCAGTTGAGATCATTACATTCACTCACATGCAAATATCCTTGGGAAAGGTATGAACCCATCTCTTTGTTTCCAAGTAGCTATAGGTTAAATAGTATGGCTGTCTTTGGCTCTTTAGCCTTGGTTGGGCACCAGTCAAGGAGAAGGACAATTCTGAATTCAAAACCTGAAAAGATTGTAGCACAATATGTGCACCAGTTCAATGTATTTAGTTCTCCCAAAAAGTGTGTCTAGCTCTGCACAAGACTTCATCACTATAACCAAAATATATCTGCCAGTAGTCTGACTATTCAATTTTAAGAACTGAGCTGTTGAACCCTCATATATTGAAGATGATGAGGGAATCCATTATATATTTCCATTTATGCATTATTTTTATAGATATAATTTATTTAATTAAATATTCTATTTTTTTAATTAAAAACTATTAATTACATTTACTGGCTTGAATGTTCGAGAAATTTCATAGAAAATATGTGATTATACGACAGGAATCAAACCATCATTTGATCTGATGTGATGTTAACCATTCACCCACAAAGAAGTGTCTGGTTAGCAAAGTCCAAATTTTCTGTTTGTTTCTGGGGGAATGGTTAACCGCTCGGCCCGGTGGGTAGGATCAAAGTGTAGTCTCTGCGCTTTGTGAGCTGCCGGGTCGGGTGTCTGTCAAATTCTCTGCTTGCAGAGAGGAACCTGGATGAAGCTCTGCCAAAGGGTAGGGTTTCGTTGGGGGAGGTTGACGGAACTGGCCCGCCTCGGCGGGTTTGGATGGTTATTTATTTTTGGCTGGGCCTACGGACTCGGAGATACCCACATTAAAAAGGCCTTGTACCACATTCGATCCCCGTGGGTGGATTGATAAATACCATCATGTCAGATCAAATGGATCCCATTAAGGGTTACAGGTTCAATTCCTGTCAGAGAAGCACATATTTTCTATGAAATTTCTGCTAAATAAATAAAAAACACAGCATTTGCTTAAATGAATTATATCTATAAAAATAACATATAAACGGAAAATATATTAAAATAATTGTCAGACTTAATCTATTTCATATATATATATATATATATATATATATATATATATATATATATAATGTATGTATATGTATATTAGATAATATTAGTGGTAATGTGTGTGTGTATTTAAGAGCAGTGAGAGAGAGAGAAAAATAGACAGTAAAGCAGGGAGTGAGAAAGAGAAAGGAAAACAGGGATAGATATTTATTTAGCTTAACCATCCAGCAATAAGTAAAATATAGGTCGGGGGCTAAGGAGATAATATTTCACCAATCTTTTGACCTGTCTGGCTTGAAAAATCAACATACAAATGTTTTTTCTTTTTCTTAAAATTGGATTTGAACACTAATCACTACCACCCCCACCCACCAAAAATGAGCTGCTGCTTCACCCTCCAATCAGATCCTTAAATTAACTTTGCCTTATATCACAGAAATAAGCTTAAAGGATGTTAGGTTTTGAGATTATATATAAAAATAACATCAAACATATAATTAAAGGATGTTTGGTTATATATATATATATATATATATATATATATATAATTATTATTACTTAAATGTTATTTTTAGTGGATACGCATACTTCATCTAATGGCCCGAATATTTGAGAAATCTTATGAGAGAGGAAAAAAAAAATGGACACTCTGGCATGATTCAAATCTGCATCCCCCTTGGGAGGAGAAACTATCATTAGATCTGATGTTCTCTAGTCCATCTTGGCCATGGAGTATGTCAACAATGAAGCAAAGTTGAATAGTGCCTTATAAACACTAATCTTTCTCTGACTCTTGTATCCACTAAAAATTAAGTAATAAAATCTGTCGGATTAATAAATAAAAATCCATTGCTTCTTTAGAAATTGCTTTGTTTAGATTGGGGTATGAAACTGAGCAGATATCAATGTTTCAAGAGTCTGAGAAAGAGAGTACATATCTTTCTTTAATTTTCTCTAAGATTTCTCAAATATTAAGGCTGTTAGATGAAAATAAATAGGCAGAGCATCTACTCAAATATGAGTATCTAGTAAAAATAATATGTAAGTAATAAAATCCGTCAGATTAATAAATATAAAATCCATCAATTCTTTAGAAATTTTATTATGTGTGTGTGTGTGTGTGTGTGTGTGTGTGTGTGTGTGTGATCTTTTTCCAAGATCATCTTCAAGGGTGCAAGTAATACAAAACTATATGTTGTTCATTAATATAAGTATTTATACAAAGTTGTGCATTGTTATCCCTTACAGTAATTTTTTCATTATACTTTTAAATGCAAAACAGTTGGCAAAGGACTGAGCATTCATTAGAACATGAAAAATTGTCCATCAGGCAATATTTTTCCACTGTCAACCGTTTTGCATTTAAAAGCATAATGAAAAAAATTATGATAACGGATAACAACGCACAACTTTGTATAAATACTCGTACCCTGAACAACATATAGTTTTGTACTACTTGCACCACTGAAGATGATCTTGGAAGATGATCGAAAGTACTTGGGAAATGAAAATAAAAGAAATTTAAACAGCTATAGCACATTTCTCTCATCCTTTAACATCAATACATGGAAGGTTATTCATGGGTATGAACAGATTTTGTTAAAAATTAGCAGATATAATGTCTGTAATTTATTTAATTAGACATGCCTAAAAGCAAATTTGCTGCCTAAATACATACACACACACACACACATATATATATATATACACACACACACACAAACATGTTTCATTGAATAAGATAGACATATGTTTATTTATTTTTATAATAATCATTTCTAGTTCTCATCAATCTCTTGATGTTAAGATGAAATTCATCAAGGAACACACCATAGTTTTTTTCTTATCCAAGTACTTTCCCATATGTTTTTAAAAATCACCATCACAACAATCACTGTTACAATAAGTTTGTCTTTGTAATTCATCCCTGAGGATGATGATCTCAGAAGAGATCAAAAGTACTTGGATAAGAAAAAACTGCAGCACCTTCCTTAATCAATTTCATCTTATCATCAAGAAACTGATTAGAGAGCAAAAAAAGGATTATTATAAAAATAGACATAATATGTTTATATTATTCAATGAATCATGTTTGAAAGAAGATATGCTGCTTTATATATATTGTACATTGAGTGCTGGTGTTAATAAAATAGTACCTGATGCAGTATTACAGAGCTATGTGCATCTGTGTGAGTGTGTGTGAGAGAGAGAGATTTTTACTCTAAACATTATTTTTAGTAGATATACTGGTTTGACTTGACATCCCAGTTTTTTCTTCTTCAACAGTAACATTAATGTCAAGGCCTTAATTGTTTATGCTTCGGGTATGAAATATAATTAGCAGATAGAGATTCAAAAAGTCCTAACAAGAAAAGTTCATTCCTTAAGTAGGTAATTGAGCCTTGCCTCATGACAGTCACCCATGGCTTAATTGATAAGTATGGTTTCCCTGATGAAAATAAAAGAATACTGGTTTGATTCCTTTTGGGACACACACTTTTCTTTAGTAGGACTTCTTGATCTAGGCCAGTTGATACTTTCATATTTTTTTTTTTTTTTTTACAATAAGGTTCACCTTGTACAAGGTCTGGATGTAAAGGGTTATATTAAGAGGCATTTTATGAGGATAGGAGAGGAAGATAACAGTTAACCCTAGACTTGAACAGGTTAAGATTGTAGCCATCAGGAAAACATCCTCTTGGGAGTTGGTTCCCCAGAACAGTGGTTCATGAGAAGAAGCTGTTCAAATGGAACTTACTTCTCACCAATGGAACACAGAAGTTATGTGGGTGGTTAATTTTACTGTTTAAGAAAATAACAAAAATAAACAGGGATGTCAAATTAAACGTATACCCAGTAAAAGTAACATTTATAGCGATAAGAAATAATCTCAGATAAAAAAAATAATACATTAAAAATATACGAGATCACAGATTAGTGAATTTGTTTAAAAATAATTGTCATTTTGAAAAGAAATTATCCGGATAGGTGTTAAAGTAAGGAAAAAATTAATTAAAAACCAAAAGCAAAAAAATTAGTCAGTTACAAAAAATAATACAAATAAAAAGACTGTAAAAGTCCATGAGGAGGTCAAGATTTAAATTTATTTCTATGCTCCAAAACAAGAAGAACATAGACACTAATATAAAAAAAGGAAAAAATAAAAAACTTAAATAAAAGGAATTTTTCTTTTTTTTACAAATTAAAAGAACAAAAGAATTTTTTTAACTAAGCCAGTTATAAAAGTAGTAAAAACCAAACAAACTATGTTATAGATGTATAACCACGTACCTTCACTGTTAATTTTACCACGGGCTACTGCAAATAAAATAAATTTGACAACTATATGACTATACACAGAAACATTTTACAATATAAAACCCTTATACATATTTTCAAAAAAAAAAAAAATCTACACATGCACATATAAATATATTTACATGAAATATTCCATTTGAGAGCTTTTCTTTTTTCTGAATAATCATAATAATAACATTTGGTGTTTGGTAAAAACAACAAAAAACAAACATTCCTTTTGCTCTTAAGGCTTTCTTAAATGTTTCAATGCATTTCTATTAATAACTGGCACATGTCAACCTGGAAAATACAATTCTGTCTTTCTTTAGGAGGAAAGAACCATAAATCATTCCATTTGATATCAATGAGAAACTTTGGTCTCCTTGTTGATGAAATAAACAGCAAGGCCTTGTCTTGGAGAAAATTATACTTTTTACAGGATCAGTGACCAGCAAGATTTGCCAAGACTGAAACAGCTTTTGTAAAAGTAAAAGCAAATGTTTCTTTCTTTCATTATCAAGCAGAAGTTATCAAGCTAGTTTCACAGACAATTACTTCTGAACTATGTTTCATTCTCATCGTGTTCTCTGTACTTGAAGCCTTGTTTTGTACTAAACTTAGTAAATATATATAACTAATCTTGCCTTACAGCAACTGAGATTCAAGCTAGATCTGCAGACAATTACTAAGTCTGTACTAAGTCTCATCCTTAGTGGATTCTCTATACTTGGAGCCATGTCTTTTATTAAACTTAGTAAATATATACAGCTAATCTTGCCTTACAGCAATTATGATCATGCTACATTCACAGACAATTTGTACTGTACTAAATTTCATTTTCAGTGGATTCACTATACTTGGAGCAGGCTTGCACAATTAAAAAAAGGTGAAGAGCCACATTGATTGCAGAAAATTAGCCATGGGCCACAAGAATAAACTTTCAGAGAAAACTACTGAGTATGAGTGAGAAAAAACAGATAGAGAAGGGGATGGCAATAAAATTCTCTTTCTCTTTTTCTATGGAGAGTCAAAAGGATTAATTAGATACAAAGGCAGTGAAATATAAGTTGAGTAAATTCCGTTTTCAATTCATATAAGAATTGACTGCAAAACACTAGCTCCTCCCAAATTTATAGGAAGAAGCACTCAAATGCATGCTGGGATCTTTTTCTAGGCCAGTTCTTGGCTTTATCTGACTCACTCCCGGTGTGTCTTGAAGTCAGAACACTATGATCACTTGTCCGAACTTGATTTTGTGTGTCAATCCCAATTTTTTTTGTGAACTTTTTGCCATATTACTGTTGCTTTGCCTTATTACTGCTAATTTGCCTTGCATATATTTCTTGCTTGCTTTATATTATCTTTTACCCTGTTCTTTTCTTTTTCTTGTTATTGTGGAATCTTCCACATTAGCCTTTAACCCCCTTCAGAAAAATGTATCCTCTGAAAAGCCTTTAACCAATCATCATCTCTTTTCTGCAAATCCAATCTTTTTATTGGTTAATAAACACCAAAGTGTAGCAAAATTCCAAACAAATCCTATTTCCCACCAAGCTCTTTTGAGCCAATTTCACTATACAAAAAATCTATAAATTAACCACAGCTGACCCAATTCAGACAGTCAGCCATCGGAGTTCAACAAGATGCTACCAAACTCCGTGTGACAATTCACTGACTCACACACCACATTTAAATCTCAACAAACATTCATCAACCATTGTTCGCATGTTAACCAACATCTACAGTTTACTTGAAAAGTGAAACAATTTTACTACTAAAAAGTAATTGTATATTTTACCAACTTAGCCTGCACAAAGGCAAGAAACTCTTGATAACATTTCTTACTTTTAAATTACACACGTATACACACTGATAAATGAATGAACACACGATTTCTTTCCTTGCAGAAACCTAATCATTTTAAATTTTTTAATCAAAAAGTACCAACATTTCTTAACATTCCTGTACAAACATTCCTTATGACATTGTCTTATCACAACAGCAAACATTGTAATTGTCGTTACATGTATATTTTATTGTTGATATAAAAATTTCTTTAATGCTAAATCTTTAACAACAGTATTTAGTAATTTCTTGCCATGCAATTTGTTCTTAAATTGTTTGTATAACCTATATTTTGTGGGATACGGGCGCTATAAGCACGCATAACCTTCATCTTACTTAATTTTGCCTTCTGATATATTTCACTGCGTGTACATCCCGCAACATTATTGCTTATTGCAAACTTTGTCAATTCTGTGTGTTGGACAGTTCTGTTATTTATTTTGCATTTGGCTACTCACTCCACAGATATGATTCAACAAAATGGAAAGTTTCATTTACAATGAGTCACTGAATTTATCTTGATGAACACAAAAAATTTACTATTTGGAAAATCTCTCAAGGGCCACACTGCACAATCTTGCAGCTCTTCATGCAAGTCAACCATAGAGTAATTGTTAGAAAATTGACCTCACAGAGATTATAAAACACAGACACAGAGAAGCATCCTCTGTAGCTTCCCAATACTTCCAGCCTTGTGTTAAACTAAGCTTAGGACAAATCTATACAAGGTGGTGCTGAAAAGTTATCTGCCCAATCCACTTTTCAAAATCAAGACCATAATGAGTTATTTTTGGTAGGAAGGGGGCTTCTTAGTTGAGTCAAGAAGTAGGAGTAAGGAGTCATTAAATAATAGTTAGCAAGCTAGCCTCATAGTTCAATCCTCAATGACTACCCTATTCTTGTGAGTTTGCAATGTTATCAAGCTTGAGTCAGTAAACTGATTTTACAGACGATTACTACTGCAGTGTACTTCATCAGCTGTGTACTTCATTTGTGGTCCTCCGCAGTATTTATCTGAAATACTGTCATCAATACTTTTGTAAATATCAAAAAATAAATTTTCACTTGGCAAAATGCAAAAGGCTGAACATCAAAAAATAAAACCAAATCAACTTCTACATGCCAAATCCCTTTAAAACATAGGCAATGATGTATTGCATTGCAGCTCAGACCAGATACCAGGTTCATTAACAGGGCAATTTCTTGCAGTCAAATAATTGTAGCTTAACCATTACTCTTTGGCCAGATTGTTACCCACAGGTGAAGAACAAAACAATTTCCAGCAGTAAACCAGATTTTATTCTTAGGTAGTAACTTACTGCTATAAGCAAGTGAAGTTGAGATAAGGCGTAAGTAATGGGGGAAGTGTACAGTTCAGTGGCTGTCATCTATAGCTGTTCTGAAAGGCCTACTTTGTTCCTTCCGTTTCCTTTTTTGCAGGATAGTCAACTTCATAGATAATTTTCTTTGTCTTGTCATCTTCGTTTAAAAAAAAATAATTAACCTTCTGCTGTTTTTCAATTTAATAAGACTACAGATGGCTCTCCAAAACTTCTTATCCCTTGTGACCCTAAGCCCCCCCCATCCTTATCCTGCCATCCATTCACAAAAACTCATCAGATAATGGCTTTCCACCACATCCTTTCCTTTGTGGCCCTTAGCAGACTTTCTCCCTTTGCCAAGCTTTCTATCCCATTCCACCATTCATTCACACAAGCTCATCAGGTAGGTGACCTGCTGCCTTCTATCTGTTTTACCCTCAATATGCCCTGTGAGGGTTAAGTTTTTCAGAACCACCTTCCTCATTATGTGTCCAAGAAATTCCAGGTATCTCTTTTGGATTCTGAGTATAAGTGTTCTTTTTGTTAACATTTTCTTTCTGACTTTCTTGTTGCTTACTCGCTCTGTCCATAGATTTTTCAGTAAACTTCTATAGTACCACATTTCTGTTACCTCTAGTTTTCTCCTCATCTATGGTTGGGGAGATTATCCAAGATTTACTGCCATACAAGTCAACAACTGCTGCTATTATTTACACCAACTACTGTCCTTTATTGTTATCATTACAATGTCTTGACCATTGTGCTCTTGGCCTTCATAAGGTGCTTGTCAATTTGGGTAATCATCAGGGAACTGCAAAGTGAACCCTTTATTTAATCTATAGACTTAAATTGTTCTTGTTCAATGTCTACATACCTCACTTTATTCTTATTTAGTACTGTCCAATTATTGCTGGTCATAGATTAAATAAAGAGTTCAGTTTGAAATCTCAACTTAGATGAAGTGGAAAGAGTACATTGAATCCATTGCTAGGTCAGCTGCTAAAAAAGTTGGTTCACTGTGTTGTGCTAGACATTTTTTCTCTCCAGAATCTATCTTATATATCTGTAAGTCTACCATTCATCCATGCTTAAAATATTGCTGCCACATATGGCCCAGTGCTCCTACTATTTACTTAGAGCTCCTTGATAAAATCCAAAGAAGAATCAACAATATTAATGGTCCTGATCTGACATCACGGCTTCAGTCACTTTCCCACCACCATAAAGTTGCCTTTCTGTGTCCATCCTATAAATACTTTTATGATAATTTTTCAGATGAGCTCTTCACTATGGTACCTAGACTTTTTGAATTTAAGCGCAGTATTAGTCTAGCATCAAGATCTCATCAATTTATAGATGAGTTGGTTAGATGTAACCATAAACTCCATGCTAACAGTTTTTCTCACACTTCTCACTTGTGATAATCCCTTCTGGCTCTATGCTTTCCAGCCAACTTTTTCTTAAAAAATTTAAATGCAATTGTCAATCACTATCTACCGTTCTCCTGATTTCTGTTCTTGTGGCTTCATAATGTTTTTGTTTCTAATTCTTCCACACCCAGTAACCTCTTGTGTCTTAGTGGCTTTACTGTCTTGCTTGGGGTGAATTTGATTTAAAAAAAAAAAAAAATTCCCTAAAGGAAGCGAGTCAGGCTGAGAAATCTTCAACACCACCAATCGCATATATTGATGCATGTATGTGCACATGTGCATTAGAAAATGAACAATGTTAGATCAATAAATCAGTAACCTGACACAGTTATTAACTAATTTTTTATATGAAATCTTCAGAGTATAAGGCTTAATCAATATGATCTATGGAGAAACATTGGGCTGTCTAAGGGAAAATCAAATATTTATTGTGCAAAATAAAGGTTCTTTTCATCATTAGGCTATGTATTTTCCATCTGAATCTCTGAAATAAAGAGTTATCATTCAGACTATTGTCCTCATTTTTGTTATCACAGCATTTTGGCTGTTGTCCCTTCCAGCCTTCATCAGGGCTTGTCAGGGTAACCATCAGGAAATTTCAAACTGAATCCTTTATTTAATCTACAGAAGTATATTGTTCTTGTTGACCTCTGCATGTCAAGGCTTATCTTGTCTTGTTTTGATTTAGTACTGCTCAGGAGGTACAGTAGAGTAATGGATAGCGGCTTGTATTGAGGAATCGGAGAGCTGAGTTCGAATTCTAGTTGAATCCATTACATTCACTTACATGCTAATACCCTTGGGAAAAGTATGAATCCTCTTCTCCCCCCAGCTATGGGTAAATAGCAGAACAGACTGGGTTCTATAGCCTTGGATGGCAACTGGTCTACCACAGAAAGAAATGGAAACCTACTGCAGGAAAAAAATCTGCCTTGTCAGAAAATAGGCGAGCATGTATCTTTCGATACATGATCTCCTAAGCATGTATCACACATAGCACATAACTGACTGCTCACCCTGTTTTCAGTGAGTAGGAGCCTGCACTACCTGGCCCACGGTTTGAACTCAGTTGCTATCATACCAAATTCATGAACCACTGTATTAATCTACTAGGCTATTTATGCAAGACAGGCATGAATCTTAACTTCTGTACCATTTTTCTTATCAGTTACCATTTTAATGATGCGGGTGATAAAAAAAAATCTCTTATTGGTGACGGAAGAACAAGCCAAAGTTCTGATAGATCTTAGAGATATTACAGATTTAGTTCTAGATCACTGCAATAAAGCAAGTCATATAAATGGTTTAGTTGTCTTGTGCACATTGGTCATATGCTCAAACCATATATATTTTATAAAATATGCAATAATGTTTGATTTTTAAAAAAATACAAAAAATCATGTACAGACAAATCTCTCGTCATCAAACTAATATAGGAATGGGATGATCCATTAAAAGCTAATTGTCCGTAAATGGGAAAGGGTTATTTTTGAGTTATAAACTGCTATAGTAACTACAACTAAATATGATCACAATGTAAATACTATAAACATGTATATATGGCATAAATAAATATATTTAATATAGAAATCTAAACAACAAAAATAATAGATTTCTCACAGGTACTTTTTTATGCATGCACTAATGTATCATACTTTATATAGTGTACACCCATCTTTGTTTATAATCAAAAGGCCCGCTACCATTGTCAAGCAGTCACTTTGAGAACTAATACAACTCATTCTGCTAAGCCTGCAAATTTAAAAATACATCGCTGACAATTTGGAAGTTTTTTTTACCCTGCAGATTTTGTCCATTGCATCAGAAGTCCACCAATTGGGTGGGGCGGGTGTCTGTAGATGAGCAGTTTATCTGTGCATACCTAAATTAACACATTAACTGCCAACCACAAGATAACTCATGGTTCATAGTTCTTATTATGACACCAAATTATTTTGTGCTAACAATGAGTTTAGTTGCAGTGATACTTTTAGCATGAAAACAATATTAAGACTTCAGTTGAAGCTATAAATCAATACATAAAATTTTTTTTATTGCCCATGTTGCCTATTATAAAGTTGGCATTTGGAGTAAGATTTTGTAACTGACTTCAGACAATCAACATGTTAAGAATTTGTTGTTAGGAAAATATGATATAGACACAAAGTAATCAAATGCGACTAGCAAAATGATGCTGATTGACACAAACCTTCAATTTGTAAATAATGGAGATATTTGTTCTTTAACTTATTCTGTCAAATTCCAATCCATGTTTGATCTATAACTGATCCCAATATATATATATATATATATATATATATATATATATATATATATATCTCGCTGTTAGTGAACCATTACTATTGGGGATGAAAATGAGTCCATCATCTCTATATAGGCCTATTAGTTTAAGGTCTATAATTCTACTAAGTGTATCTAAAATATAAAAACATAATAAATCATCAACCTGGTTGAATCATATGCTCCCATCGAGACATCAAAATTGTTGTTAAGGCACTTAATCCAGGTGAAATTTTTAAGAGCTAAAAGTGATTTCCTTGCTGTTAAGATGATATTAGTTGCCTCATCCATGATCTCCATATAGTTTCTTGCTAAGTTAATACAATTAACAAAGAGATCCCTGGAGATGAAGGAATAGAAATCTATGATATCAAATTTAATAAATGTAGCTCTTTCCTTATCAACCATATTGGCAAACCATTTGATTGTATTCAACAAATCCTTCCAGAGATTAGTAAAGGTTGTAATTAGTAGTTTATCAGTTTTGTTTTTTTTTATTATATGTTTTGAGATTATACCTAGTTCAGTTTTAGTTGGATTTATTAATCTAGACTGTATATTATTAGTGAAGTTATGTTTGCAATCCTTAAATAAAATGTATGCAACTTTGGTATAGATCTTCCTCATTCTATCTACAATATTTAAATTATTTGCAAAATTGGTAGTCTCATTATTGATCTCAGAGATCCTACTGTTATATCTATCTAGTTTATATATGTCTGTTATTTTGTGGTAGTGTAAAGGGTTACAATTATAAATGTTTTTGGATTAGTCAACTCAAACACAAATGTCTTTGAAGTTTTTAATAGCTTTTATATCCTTGTTTAATTTTTCTTGAAATTGGTTGGACATCTTACTGAATTTAATTTTTTTTAACTAGGCTAAACAGGTCTCTTTCAAAAGTATCCAGGAGTTTACAAGAAGGTGGAGTTTTGGGGGGTTTTTAGATTGGAAGTTTCATATTTGTGAGCTGGTGTTTTGGCAGGGTAGAGATAGAAATGTGCTTTCCATCATAATCTTTTCACAAAGTCAATAATTTTATCTGTGAGAGACAGATTGAATGCATGCAGAGAAGGATATTGGATGTTTTTCACAGAGTATTCTGAACAGAACTTATCCATGAGGGTAGGTTGTAGAGCTATTTACAGATGGATTTATCCCAAGAGAGCTCAACTATTCATTATTCCTTTACTATATAATGATAATATTAGTAATCAGCATGGAAATTTCAAAAGGATTTAAATTCAGGGAGAGCTCTATGTCAGAAACAGAGCAATAATCATTATTATAAAGGAAACAAACACTTAAAAGGCCAATTAAAAAGCAATGTTTTATATTTGCATTATGAGGACTGAAAAGCTGAGGTCAAATTTTCTGACCTTAACAAAATAAATATCACCTCATGGCCTTTTAAGTGTTTGTCTTTTTATAATAATGAATATATATCTCAAAAATACTTTTACATACTTTGGGGGCAGGTTCCGCACACCATAAAATACATACCCGTCTTGCATAAAGTGATGTGGTTTCTGCTATTTGGTACAGTTCTTTGTGATTCTGTACCACCAATTCACAATGTTTGAAAGATGGTCTTTCCCAAAACCTACAGGCTTCACTTGTTCAAAGCCATTTTTAACCACTGAACTTAGAAAGTGGTTTTATACAGCAGACAGTTCAGATATTTCTGTACAGTTTTGGCACCATTTATGACATCCATATGAAAGTCTTGATATCACAAGACTATTTAAAAGCATGGCTTGAAAATTGCAGTATGTTTTAAGGTTAGTCAAATTGACAGACCCGTGATGAAAGCTAGAGAATACAATAGCCAAAACTATTTAATTATTAGTTATGGTTTCTAATCACTTATTAAGCCTAATAAAATCTACAGTAAGAATGAATCCTTCATGACACTTTTTGTTGAGATGTTGTGAGTTTCCCGCATGTCGGTGTATGATTCAAGACAAACACAGTTGTAGAGGAAAATACTGGTATATTCATAAAAGCAATTAACAATAGAGTGATTAGTAGAATGAAGGTTGGTTAGTACGAAACAATATCCAAAGTCTATAGTCCAACGGTATGTACCGGGTAAGCTTATCTGGACTGCTAACACTGACGCTCTCTCTGACGCTCTGTCACTCTCTCTCCAGAGCTGACTTATATAAGAGGGACCAGTCCATTACTAGTTAGAAGGTGGGTGCGTCCCAACACTTTTATAACAGTATTTTGTTATATCAATTCTATTTAATTACTGCCTAGTGGTTTTAATCTCTTATTGTTTTTTTTTAATCAAGTCACCTCAAGCAAAGCAAGAATGTAACTAAGTTGCAAGAGGCTGGTGAAAGTGAAATGAAAAAACTTTGGGAGGAACCAGAAACCCAATCTTAAACAGGAAACAAGAAAAAAAATGTCTACTCCTGTTCAAAAGAACCAGACGATAGGCAAACCTACTTACTCCTATTGAAGAAAAAAAAGTAAATAAACAGTAAATAAAATTTTAAAGATTTAAGCAGAGATGTTAGAAGTATAGAATTGAAGTAGGATTTAAGAGGAACTAGAAACCCAATATTAAACAGGAAACAAGATAAATGTTTACTCCTGTTCAAAAGAACAGGGAGACGGGCTGAATAAAATCTACAGTCAGAATGAATCTTGTAACCATCACATGACTTACTGTACTATTGTTATAATTGTTCTATTTTATTATTAGTTATTGTTCTTGATCTCTCATTGAGCATAATTTATTAATAAAAATTTATAGGTATGCATGTATACAGAAGAAAAAAAGCAGTAAATATATCTAAAGAAATATAGTTTTAAGGTATACTATATTCATGGGATAAAGTACTCAATATCAGAGAGAGAGAGTATGTAAATATAAAAGTGAACATTGAAGTCAACACTCAGAGGCAACAGGCTGTTTCATGCCTGATGATTGAGTTTAGGATGAAACGTGTGTGTGCGTGTGTGTAATTTGGTAATATATGCACTTTAAGCATCCTGAAGATAAAAAAAAAAGGTAAAACCCTTTTCTTTTTTTTTTTATTTACCACTTACTTAAATAAAAAATGGTTCTATCTTGGTAATTTTACAACAAAGATTCCTCCCAACTGATCAAAAAACACAAACTTGTACAGAATGCTTATGAAGAATCATTAAAACAGATAAAAAACAGGATGTTCATTTCCAAAATGTTTGCCATAACTGTGATGTAAAAATTGATTTTCTTGCAAACTGTCTCTCATGATAAAGATTTGAATATATTTATCGTCTAATTCAAATCAGGCCAATTTTTTTCTTCATCAATCTCTGTTTCCATCATATGGCATATTTTATTGGCTGCAATCATTAATTTATTTCCTTGTCAGGATATTTTTAAAATATCAAGTTTGATAATCACTCAAAGATGACCAAGAAAAGTGCTTAATTGAAATATCAATATTGTCATACATCTTTCTTGCAAAACAGTGATCAAGTTTGGCTCTGAAAAATCTTTTAATACAAAAAACAAAATTATCAGTCCTAATCTTTGAGAATATATGAGTAAGTGCTGACTGGTAAGCTTGACCCATTTTATAAAATGAAATGACCACAACATCCAATTTTTGGGAAAGGCTTATTGGTGAAAGAAACTGGACATTCACCAGACTCCCCAAGACAAAATGGACAAGTGTTCAAATCTCAATGAGGGCTATTCTTTATTCCTGATCCTGTGCTACCTACTGTCATAAATTGATTAAAATGAAAGTAAATACTAGTTAAAATTCATGGTTGACAATGCTTCATAGCGATGCACTCTCTACTCACTGCTGTAGATTGACGGGCTGAGTAAAAGTTGTGATAAAAAGCAAGTAAAAATTAAGATTAAATTAAATATTAATCAAAATTCATAATAATGGTTGACAATACTTCAGCTGATATCCTTCATTTGTGATCTTGTACTGTGTATCCATTGCTGAAAATCAAACGCCTAAGTAAAAGTTTCAATCAAAAGCAACTAAAGATTCTGTTGCAATTTGATTACTTGTAAAAATAATAATGGTAAATTTTAAAAGATTTTCATATTCTTTGACCAGCTATCCAAGATGATCATCTGCAAATAAAAATTCAAAGTGACAGGCATCGCACCTTCCCTTGGATTAACATGTTACTTCTGCAAACTAATAGAAAACATTCCATTTCCCTAGTGTACTTTACATGTCCAACAAATCATTTTTATAACACCTCAGAATGATGCAGGTCAGACTACACAGGAAATATGAAGAAGACATTTCATTTTGTCTCTATAACTAAAGTTATCACAATTTATAAGAGAAATTTTGTTTCAATTTTTCTCTTCGTGATTGAACCCAAGTTTGAACCAAGACTTATATTAGAGTTGAAAAATCATTTTCAATGCCTTACATTTCCACCCTGCAGCCCCTCTCCCCACAGACAAATCTATCACTACTTGCATGGTAAATGTATTGAACAAGTCCATTTTCTAGTTCAGGTGTTGGCAACCTTTTGGAAAGAGCAGGCCAGACAGCTATGCAGCGTCTTGGAGGAGGGCCATGGTATCAAATGTATTATAATAAATTGTCTCAGCCTCAAACTGTTCAATCCAGAAGACTGTCTTGGTCTGGAGGTTTAAAGAAGAAGAAAAAAACAACAAAGTTAATGCTATCTCTATCTATGAAAGGCAGTGTGTGTGTGTGTGTAACGAATGCATAGCCGCAATTTTCGGCGGATTTGCACCAAAATTTACATGCACATGCTCCAAGTTAGCGGGAAGGCCAAGACTGACTTTGCATTTCCCATCTCCCATCAATAGTGGAAATAATCGTTTTCATGCTTCTACGGCACTTTTCATGTAGTTTGCGGCCATTTTCTACTGGCCAGAGTGAGAGCCTATAGCTGGCTGCCACGAATAGGCAGGAAGATTCTATTGGCCAGCGTGAGAGCCAACAGTTGACTGACACAAATGTTAACTAGCATGCAAAAAAAAAAAAAAAAATCGATAGCTGCATTCGTCACAAGTGGGAAAAATTTTAATCTGCATGGCACTTTACTCCAATTGGCTCATTCGCTTGCTTAAACTCAACGTTGATTCTGATTCCGCAGAACTGGGTTGGGTGTGAAAAAGTATTTGTTAACATTCTTTTTTCATTCAGTTTTTCCACTTACAAGCCCTTTTTTAAAGCTGATCATTTTGTGTTCATTTTGTTTAGTTCTTTTTTTGTAACAGATTTAATGTTTAGTATAGAGCTTAGAAAAAATTTGCAGTGTGAGATAGGCAAGAAGTAAGGCATTTAGCAACATTAGCACGGCAAAGGGCACTCCTTTAAAGGCAAGGAAGGGCAAAAATATTTTAAGTCAAGTGATATCAATTGCTGCATGAGTCGTACGATTTTTGAATTAAGCATGGGCAATTCTGCTAGTATTATTTAAATAAGGTTCTTTATTTTACTGTAGGTATAACAGGATAACAACTAACACAATCAACAAAAATACAAATCCCTTACTACAAATGAAATATATTTAAAAATGTCAAATTATTTAATGGGGTACTTATTTCTGCTTATTGTTCGATAACTTCTCCACATCAGGTGAAATATTTATTGATGTCAGGAGCAAAACATTATCCAAGTGGTCATCACCTAACCTTGTTCTTAAGACTTTTAGTATATTTCATTTTCGAGAAAAGTTGTTCACCTGCATACGTACTTCCAAATAATGATACCATCATATTCACATTATTCAATAGGCTTTTATATTTTCAGCTTTTTATATTTTCTGCAAAGTCAGCAGTGGATTCAAAATTAAAATCAAGATTCCAAAATTTTGTCACATTCTAAGTCGATTAACCCCTACTGATATTTTTTTGCTACTTGCTCCACATCTGTTTGTAAGGAATACAAAATAATTTAAATAGATTTACAGTGAAATGGGAGGAAAACTCACTTCTCAAATTCTGAATAGAGCTCACAAAGATGTCTGGTATTACATCTCTCTTGTGATTTTGAAGACTTAGAAAATGAGAGGAATTAATACATAACATTATTTCTCACAAAAAATTAAATAAACATGAATTATTATCAAATACAGATTTCTACAGTTGTTTTACCACCAGACAACACGCAAATGAAAAACTCTGAGGAGGATATGAAGTAACTTTTCCAAGGATCGCTTAACCTTAAAGTGAAGAACTGTATCTGTATTCAATACTAATAAGATAATTAGTATCCAAGTGTTAAGTTGGCAGGCCGGATAAAAATCTTTTACAGACCAGATGTGGTCCAGGGGTTAGGTAGGGAGGGTTGCCGACCCCTGTTCTTGTGTCTCCAGTTCAGATGCTTACAGCCAAAACCTACCTTGCTACATCCACAGGGTTGAATCCCTCTTATGGTATTTGTAAGAAGAATATTCTACTCAGATATTCTTACCGGGAAATGATACTTTGCGGAACTGTCTCCTACTTGGATGCTTCCCCAAACACAATTTTGAACTCTTCAAGTCTAGAGTCAATAGTTATCTATCCATATAATGTTCACTTCTTCCTCTTGCATTCATATTACACACCCCATTCAGTAACCCCTTACTATAAATGGCTCTTGAGCCTTGTCTTGAAAGAATATTAGTCTAAATTTTTTTTTTGAATCAAGCTTTCATAAATAACTTTATTCAATAAAAACTTAACATGGCATTAGGCAGCTAAATTCTGAGATGCAGTTATCAAATATTTCAGTCAATTTGTAAACAAAGATAAAATATTATATTTGTCGAAGACATTTCAAAAATCTTTTTAGAACCTAGTTAATAAAACAGAATCTTGATCAATAAACTGAGTGAAAGCACTTCAGACAATAGAAAAATATTCCCTGAAGAAAAATTTCAGTAAACTTAAATAATGCCTAAAGGTTAAATCCACTTTGGCAGGAAGGGAGACAAGCGTGCTATTGCCATTGTTTAGAAAACATCCATTAAGCTGAGGAGTGGGAGTCTAATATCTTCAAAAATTTGTTAGCCAAGGATGGCGAGTTCAATCATTGGTTGGATCACAAAAGTCAGCATAGTTAACACTAGTAACTGTACAGTATGAGCTGATTTACACTTCTGGGTATTTAAAATATATATCAGTTTTTTTTTTTTACTATATATTATTCATTGTGATGGTTAATGGTTTGGAATGAGAAATTGGAGAGCCAAGTTCAAATTCCAGTCAGGTTTCTTACATTCCTTTATGTTTCCTGAATAGAAGGAGAGAACAGTCTACCAAAGAAAGAAAAGGCAACCTATTGTGGGAAAATCTTCTGTCTAGTCAGTTATGAATCGAAAGAGACATGATCACCCAAGCATGTATCATGTATGGCACTTAACTGACTGATTCAGACAAGAAGCCTGAACTAATCTGAAAAAATAAAAAATTCTACATTCTTCTATCAAATACTTTCTGAAAAATTTATCACAATTGGTTTTGCTTACATGCAGAAATTATTAAATCAATTCTCCTCTGAAAATGTCAAAACTAAATTTTCCATTGTTCTCTTAAATGTTGAAATATTTGAATGAAAAATTGATTTTTTGGAAAATTTGTTAAGTCTAATTGAATCTAATTTAAAAAAAAAAAACAAAACGAATTTTCATATGTATGAGCTCTGATCAAAAAGTATCCAAACTGTTGCTATGGTAACAGAACTAAAGTACACAGAGTTAAACTGCTTAGCACAGATTGACCTTGAACTCTGTCACACATACACACTAACATTCTCACTCACTTCCATTGTTTATAGCAATTCTTCGAAGGAAAATGTGGAGAGTGTGATCATCTCACCACACCACAGAGGTTCCATCAGTGACCATGACTTGTGCATCAGTTTTTGACCAAGCACAGGTCTGATAACCACCTTATTCCTCGGATCTTACTCCTTGTAAGTTTTTCCTCTTCAAAAATCAAATCTGACTTGGAAGAAACAAGATTTCAAGATGTCAAGGTTAATACAAGAGAACGCGATGAAGCAGCTGCTCACTATCCAGAATGTAGGAGTACCAAGAATGCTTCCATCAATGGAAATGATGCTAGATAAAGTATCTGGCTTCAAAAACAGACTACTTCAAAGGAGATTAAATATTGGAGTGCTATGTGTTGTAGTTTTCTTTTTATGACACCAGTCTTAATATTTTTGATCAGACCTCGTATAGTCAAACAAATTGTATCAATCTTAAAACAATCCTTCATCAGATCCTACCGACTGACATAAAATCAAAAAGAGCTTTATGAAATATCAAAGACCACCTCAATTGACCACTTCAAAATAGGTAATAGCTTGATTATATGTAACTAGAAGAGAAAATAATATATTCAGACTATATTTCACACTACTGAAAGCAAAAGGGCTGGAAGGAAACTTATCAGTAGTAGAAAGTTCTAAGACATTTAGTGGACATGAGAAGTTTAATTTCTTGAAAAGATCTTTTTAGAAAGATTTTATAAAATTAAATCAAAATTAACACAAACTCTTTGGTCAATAAATACCAAATATGTATAGAAACAGCTAATTTTACCAATATTATATATAAACTATGAATTATATGAGTGTGTGTATATAATTTGATAAATTAACACTTATTATTAAAGACTTATTAATCATAATAATTGTGTTTGTACCAACCTTTGTTAGTTCACATGATCATTATATATCTTTAATGTTAATAGTAAATGACATTACCATTTACTCTTGTCTCAATAGTAAATCCAGCATTGATGACAAAGTTAACCTGGCCGTTGTTCTTGAAAAGGACATTCAATCTGTGGTTGACTGGGACAGAAAATGGCTTGTAAACTTTGAGGCTTCCAAAACAAAACTGCTCTCATTTACCTGCCATACAGAAACCTCCCTACTTCCTATCAGCATGGCTGATGCTCAACTTCACAAGAATTGTCTCTCTGAACCTTCTTGGTCTCATGTTTTCCACTTACCTGAGGTGGAACAACTACATTGATCAATAGTTTCATCTACCACAAGGAAAGTTGTTGTGTGTCATGCCAGAAGGTTTTTCTCATCCGAGTTCATCCTTCAAATCTACCATTCGTCCTTGCATTGAATACTGTTGCCATATATAGTCTGTTACCGCCACTGTTCATCTCGAGGTTCTCAACAAAATCCAAAGATGGATAGTGATAGGTCCTGACCTGGCATCTCGACTCTAGTCACTTCTCTCACAGACGCGATGTGGCTTCCCTCTGTCTTTTCTACAAATATTTTCATGGCAACTGCTCTGACGAGCTATTTTCACTGGTGCTCCAACTGCATGAATTTAAGCGTGCTACTAGGTTGGCATCTTAGTCCCACCCTTTCACTATCAAAACAGTTAAATGTAACCGTCTATTTTACTCAAACATCTTCTCTCCACTTCTCGACAATGGAACTCCCTTCCTTTTATTTGTTTCCCTTATTTGATAACTATAATCTTCAAGTCTTCAAATATAATGTTAATCAACATCATCTGATGCCTTGATCTTGATCCCCCTCTTTCTCTTTATCCTTTCTTCAAACACCCCTCTTTACTCTTACTTTCACTCTCTGTAACTCCTTGCATACTAGTGGCACTCCCCCCTTACTTGCAGTGAAATGCTTAAAAAAAATACATAAATAAATAAAATACCTCATAAATAATGGATTATTCTGTTTCAGTCACGTGAGAAGACAAGAGACATATCAAAGATGCTACTCAGTTTCAGTCAGAAAATGCAAGAAAGAAGAGAATATAGAAGTTTCAGTGAATTGGCAAACGTTGTCAATTTCAAGTCTTTTCATTTGTACCCCCTTACTTCTTAAAATAATGACTAGCATCCATATTTATGATTTTTATTGCAAAATTTTGTAAAGTTGTTAACCTCAAATAGAGGAATGTCTACAGATATTTTATTGTCGTAGAACTCTCCAATCATTAACTGAAGTAAGATTTATCAGAAATTTCAGAAAAGAAAATCATAAAATTTTCACAGGTTAAAACTAGTAAACAATAAATAAGTATTTCAAAAGAAACATGAAGAAAAAAATAAATAAAAATATTGTAGTTCTCTTTAACCTTTTAGGATTTACCAAACTGCTTTTTTGGTTATCAGAGAATTCAATGATTTGTGTTGTTCTTGACAACAGAAACTCAATTTTGCATGGTTACCAAGGTCAGTGGAGCTAATTTCTAGCAATTTAATTTTTGAAAAATACTAAAACTTTTCAAGTTACTACAGAAGCTTTCAATTTACAATGTATGTAAAATGGTAAAAATTCTTTTTATGTTCTGTGCTTTCAGCACATAGGCAATCATGTCTCTCCACAGGTTTCTCTTTATCTGTGAAGTGTCATGATATTTTGAAAAAGACTGTTGCGTGGTTTCCTGTTACATTAAATAAAATTTGAAATTTTGAGTTATTCTGGAAGTTAAAATGAATCTATATCAACTCAATGTTGAGATAGGAGGTGTATAAACTTGATATTCAGATAGGGGTCGTATCAACTTGATACTGGAGAGGCATGTCAGCTGGGGAGAGAGGATGTACCAGCTCGATATCTAGCTTGTGTATCAACTCAATGTCCAACTGGGGGTGGAGAGCATGTCAGCTCAATATCCTCAAGCTGGAGGTCGGTATCAGGTCAATGTCCGGTTGGAGAGAGAGGGGGTGTATCAGATCAATGTCCGGTTTGAGAGAGGGGGTGTATCAGATCAATGTCCAGTCGGAGAGAGGGGGTGTATCAGATCAATGTCCAGTCGGAGAGAGGGGGGTGTATCAGATCAATGTCCAGTCGGAGAGAGGGGAGTGTATCAGCTCAATGTCCAGTCGGAGAGAGGGGAGTGTATCAGCTCAATGTCCAGTCGGAGAGGGAGTGTATCAGCTCAATGTCCAGTCGGAGAGAAGGGGGGGGTATCAGCTCAATGTCCAGTTTGAGAGAGGGGGGGGTATCAGCTCAATGTCCAGTTTGAGAGAGGGGGGTATCAGCTCAATGTCCAGTTTGAGAAGGGGGGGTATCAGCTCAATGTCCAGTTTGAGAGAGGGGGGGGGTATCAGCTCAATGTCCAGCTGGGGAGGGAGGGGTATCAGCTTAATGTCCAGCTGGGGAGGGAGGGGGATCAGCTCAATGTCAATGTATCAGCTCAATGTCCAACTAGGGGTGAGGAGCATATCAGCTCAATGTCCTCAAGTTGGTGGAGGGTATCAGCTCAATGTCCAGCTGGGGAGGGGGTGTATTAGCTCAGTGTCCAGCTGGGAAGCATATCAATTTGATATCTAAGTGGGAAACACATAAAATAGATATCTAACCACACACCAAAATTAGTTCACTTCCAATTTCTGATGGAACCAGTCAAGATAATCCTGATAATACCTGTGCTACACACATGATTCATGTGGTCTGAGAGTAAGACATTAGAAGAGTTGTTAATGCCTAAACCATATCATGAAGATATGATGGCTTCCATACTCTGTGTTTGAAAGTAGTCTCCTATCTAAGTGCTGATCAGGATAGATCCTGCTTAATTTTGCTGATCACATGAGAACCAAGTGCATTCCTAAGTATAAAATAAGGTGAAAAGTGGAAATCTGTAAAGAAAACAGTGCTCAATATCACAAAGACAAAGCTTTCATAAAATGATAAAATAATGTTTAAAAGGGGACAAGTTGTTTTGACCTACAACAACGAGGAATTTCATGCTTTTTCAGTTGTCAGATGCTGAAAATTCTGGTAGCTTGATGCACTTTGCTCTTTCATGAATAAAGAAAAAAGGAAAACTTAACTTCACTGACAAGTTTCATCCTCTGAGAGACTTTAGGATGAAATACATTGGTTAAGATAAGTTTTCCTTTTCTCTTTACTCATATTGTACTTTTACAAATATTTTCTATCTAAATTTTATAAATATATTTTGAATTTAAACACAGTACTAGACTGGCATCAAGATCTCATCACTTTACAGTTGAGCTGGCTAAATGCAGCCATAAGTTCTATGCTAACAGTTTCTTTTCTCACACTTCTTGCTTATGGAACTCCCTTCTAGCTCCATGATTTCCAGTCATCTTTAATCTGCAAATATTTAAATACAATGTCAATCACAATCTACTGACCTCCTGTTTACTCTTTTCTCTTCTCACTCATTATTGTTTCTGTTCCTAATTCTTCTACACTATGTAACCCCTTGTGTCTTAGTGGCTTATATATATATATATATATATATATATATATAAGTTAAACCTAGAGAGCCAGACAAACCTACCAAGGTTTCACCTAAGCGGATCATCAGGGAGGAGTTGCAGTGCATCAGGAGAGCCTTACACTATGAGAATAGTTGTAGCTGAGGGATGGCACACAAGTTAATATCCAATCAGTATCAAGTGAGTCACCATGGACAAGGAGTATGGTGTAAGACCTGAAACATCTAATGAACCTTGGCTATAAATGTCAATGATGTGTGCCAAAGCATTATACAGATATATTTTACGAAATGGAGTCCTGAATATTTCAGTGACTTCTACGAACAGACTAGATCTGCATTTCTCAACCTTTTTATACTTGTAAAACCCTTGAAATAGTTTTCATTTTTTAGGGAACCCCTTTTATACTTTATTATAATAACCAATGATTTTCCATCAATATGCCATATGAATATAGTAAAATTGCGAAAATAAAATTAAGCAAAAATTACTCAAAAATGCATTAGCCTATTTATCACTGTTTCTTTTAGAACCGCTAGCAACCTCTTACTAAAGTCTAGGGTTCAGAGGAACACTGCACTAGGTGATAATCAAAGAACAGGCTTGAAGACAACTGGAGAAAAAGTTGGCAGCTCTAAAAGATAGCATTTTGAACAAGCTGGGTTGGTATCCCTACTTGCATCTTCTGTGAGAGCAGAACCTTTGTTGGCTACAAGTAGTTCAGTGAATAGATACACCAAGGGGATCCCAAGAGGGTGGGGAATGAGATCCACAACAGGACAGATGATTGGCTTTCAACCAAGGACAATCATCAGATTATGACAGTGAAATGCAATTGTGGGCAAGAATACAAGAATTTGCATATGTACGTGTATGCCTATGTATCTCAAATTCTGCTGATGCTTCTCAGCCATAATTTAGTTAAATTACCTCCCTTTATTCATAACTTGAACAAACAAATTGCTTTTAGAGTTTTCTTTTTGGTGTCACACATGCTTCCTTTGCAATATGATGTCATCATATTACTCTTTCTACTTCTCTGCTCTCACTATTTGCTTACTCCTCTTCCTTTCACCATTTCTGGGAAGCCTTGCATGTGTGCCAGTATTGTATAGATCAATTGATCACTGTACATTTAATAAGAGTATACAGATGTTATATAGTGCTCCACACAAACTTGCCAGCACAAGAGAAGAGAGACATCAAGTGGAGCTAGAACTATATTTATCCATGACATCTGTCACAGACATGGTTGCCCAAGAGTAAAACTTGACAGTCACTGCTCCAAATGGAAACAGCAACCAAACATGGCTCCAACCTTGAAAGTGTCTGCTACTGTTGAGTAATTATTCAATCTGGCATGCAGCACAATCAAACAAATCTATTATGATATTTTAAGTGTATCTTAGATGTGGCACAAGGCCAAATGTGTTGGGGCAACCAATGAGGATCAAACTCACTATTCAGTCATAATTGATCTAGCAGGACAAGCTTGATAACCATTACACCACATTGAAGTACCCAAATAATTTAATAAGTGTAGCTTAGATGTGGCACAAGGCCGAAAGTATGGAGCACCCAGTGAGAATAAACTCACTAATCAGTTGTAATTGATCTAGTAAGACAAGCTTGCTAACCATTACACCATATAGAATTATGCTAGAGAAAGAACAGTCATAAAGCAACAAAAAAAAAAAAACTCACCTATAACTTACAAAAAAAGAAGAAAAAAACTGTAATGGTCAAGGTGATATAACTTAGAGACCTTTTTTTTTTTTTTTCTTTTTTATATGCTGCCTTTTCCAAACCAGCTAATACCAAGCCCTATATAAAAAAGGTTGCTTGAAATTTTTGAAAAATTAACAGCTCAACCAAAACATTATTAAAAATGAAACAACAAACAAATATCATCAAACAGATTTTGGCAACTGGGTTGAACTGAGAACTTTTCAACACTTCATGATACATACTTGTTTTCTTTGCTATATAAATGCTTATGACAAAGTTTATTTTATAAATTAAGCACAGTAAGAGATTAACGGGTTTGTTACATTCACTTATGCAGAAATACCCTTGAGAAAAATATGAATCCATCTCTTCTCCCCCAGCTATGGGTTGAACAACAGAATATATCATCTACTGCAGGAAAAACTTCTGCCTATCATTCATGAATCAAAAGAGACATGATTACCCAAGCATGTTTTACATATGGAACTTAACTGCCTGAAGAGACAATATAACAATTTTATTTTAATCAATTCACTCCAAGTAAGGCAATAAAGCCACTAAAACGCAAGAGACTACTGAAAGTGAATGATAAGATTTTAGAAGGAATTGGAAGACTGATTCTAAATAGAAAACAAGAGATAAACTTCTACACCTGTTCAAAAAATCAAAGAAGAGCATGAACCAGATGATAAACATATCTACACCTATTGTTAATAATTATTTTTTATTCTGTTGAGTTAGCTTGGATATTCATTAGTCTATCATGTCAACTGTCATGGTCCTGCATCAAGGTCAAAAGGTCATTAGGAAGGCATTCTTTGTCATGACATAGCTGGTTAATGTAGGTCATTGATGAGAGACCAACTAATCTTGCTCCATGGCTAGGTGTCCAGAGCAGTATATCACTCATGAGTGTCCTGCAAAGTGTATTCTGTGTTCACATAAGATTGTAGAAATATCAGGGATGGTGCCATAGAGCTGTAATTTAGCTGGATGTTGTCTCCAGATGGTAAGTAAAGCTCTCAGCATCTGATTTTAGGTTCCATCAAGCTTAGAATATCAACAAACAAATCCAAGTTAAAGGCCAATAGTCAAGCTGAAAGACCGAATAAATGGCAAGATCATTTTAAATATTTCCTGGGAAATGTGCCTGATATTCTAGATACTAAGGTCAAGCAAATCATTGAACCTCCTCTTGACATTGAGCCTAGAAAATTTACAGATGCAGAACTTGTAAAATCATAAAATAAGGCAATTATACCAAGATATCATAATAAAAATTACATGATAAGATTTGTTTTTGCTGTCAATCTTAGCAACCTCAGTACAAAATTTTCTTTCTTTTCTTGTTAAAGTTGAGATCTTATAGCTTTTCACTTAAAGTTAAGCATCTTACAGCCTCTCTTTGGCATATGCAATTTGCCAATATCACTATTCTGACACTTTGAGACTATTGTTAAGTGAAACTTATGAAATTATTTCAGAGTTGGTCGAAGGAATCAGGAACTGCAAATAAAAACAAGGTGGTTTGCACAATTCCCACTTCTTCATTTGCTTTTTTTTGTTTTTTATTTTTTTGAATTTTAAACTTTTTGTCTTCTTCATTTACACTTGATTGGAATTAATTTGTTAATTTGAACATAATTAATCTGAACAGTAACAATTTTTGTCAGCTTAAAAAAATATCCTTCAAATCAAATAATATTGAGATTAAACTGAGTGACATTAGATCTCTAATCCAAAACTAAAAATTGATTTTGGTTGATGACAAGGAATTTGTTAATTCACCCCAAGCAAGGCAGTAAAGCCACTAGGACACAAGGGCTTACTGGTACTTAAACTTTTCTAAGGAACTAGAACAAAAGAAGAGTAATCAGGAGGACAGTAGAAAGCAACTGACATTGCATTTAAATTTTTGAAGATCAAGGTCGACTGTAAGGCATGAAATCTGGAAGTAAGTACCACAAACAAGAAATGCGAGAAAAGAAACCGTTAACATAGAACTTACAGTTACATCAAGCCAACTCAATTGTATATTGGTGAGACACTGTCACCAGTTTAGTACTATGCTTAAATTGTGTCCTTTCTCAAGGAGAAATAAAAAAAATGAAATGGAACTTTTGTCACGTGTTATATTACTGATTAGATCTAGCCTCTCTATTTAAATGCTAACAAAAATACCAAAAATTTGAGTTGAAATACATTTTTAAAATAAATTCATACATAATAGGTTTAAACAGAAATTTAGGCATACTCAATGAATACAGTTTCCACAAAAATACCTTCTCTAAACATTCTAGGAACCTAATCATGGCAAACAACTAGCCCAAAACTAATAGATCTTATCAGTAATATAACACCTGCAAAAGAAAAAAAAAATTCCTACTAGATTTTTTTTTAATATATTTCTTATTGAGAAAGGACACAGGTGTGTACTAAGATTCCAATTTTTAACACCTTTCTCATCATACTTCAATTTAGTCAAAAGGCCTACTAATATACAATAAATATAGTAGTCTTATTATTAATATTATCATTCTTATTGTTTCTTTTTATCTTTTGAATTTCTTTCATTGGTCTACTATATCTACAAATAATATATTCAAACATATATTGTTAAATATAACAGAATGAATTTCTATTATGTTTGATCATGAGCCGTTCAAAACTTCAAACTTGCTTTAATTCGGGCGAAAATAGACAAAAATTATCCGACATTTGGATATATTTTTTATTATGCTGTTCCTTGATCTAAGCTTTCAGCTCAAATAAGCCATTTTCAGAGTGGTTATATGAACATTTAAACAAAGATATTCACCATCAAAGATGATATTCTGTTATGTTGACATAGAAGATTGCTATACGATGATAAAAGTTGCAGAATAGCATGACTTCAGAGAACAAAATATTAACAACAGAACCATATGTCTAGATGCAATGTAATATGTTGTGACTAGTTTGAAAGCTTATCCAAATGTAGAACAATTTTTGTCTTTACTTTCTCCCAAAATTAAAGCAACTATATGAAATTTAGAACGGCTCAGGATCAAACATAATAGACATTTGTTGTCTGTTATATTTAACAATATATGTTTGAATAATGATTTTCTGCCCCAATACACTAAATGATTATATATATATATATATATATATATATATATATATATATATATATATATATATATATATATAATTATTTATTTTAGGATATTAAAATAAAACATGTTAAAAATCTCTACACAATTACAATTATGTTTCAACACTACAAATGTGTCTCCTCAGATGATGTTAAACCACTAGCAAGTGAACGATTATTTTAATTTCAAAAAGCAGAATACTCCCTCTTCTTTCTAGAGAAAAAAAACAAAATTAAAAATAGGCTAGTTGGCTTTACCATGACTAACCAATCTAATATGACCTACGCTAAATTCAAACTCATTGTAAAAAATATTTTATTATATAGGTCATGACACAAAGTTGTCTGCATATAAATCCTAGACAATTTCATTATGGACAGATACAAATGGTTACATTATTTCTCATTTTACCAGGATATATATATATATAAATAATCGTGGACTCCCCCATCATTGATCGACACAGGTTGTTGACCTATGCTTACTGGGGACCCTTTTACAACATATGGGAGTCAGGCCACCCAGTTCCTAGGAACCGATAGCCAGACAACCTGCACATATGATTTGATTATAGTGGTGAAGGTTTTGTGCAGAACCAACCACATTTTTTGAAGAGCCGACTAGAGATCTGGTGCACTGTGTGCCACAAGGTCCCCAAACAACCCTCTGCAGGTTTTGAATTCAGAGTTGTCCTTCTCCTAGACCAGTTGCCATCCAAGGCTGTAGAAACCAGTCTGTCCTGCTATTTACCCATAACTGGGGTGAGAAGAAGAGGATTCATACCATTCCCAAGGGTATTAGCATGTAAGTGAATGTAATGGATTTGACTAGAATTTGTATGTATGTAAATTATGATTTGATTATAGTGGTGAAGGCTGTGCAGAACCAACCATACTTTTTGAAGGGCCAAATACAGACATCTGGTGCACTATGTGACTCAAGGTCCCTATACGACCCTCCACAGGTTTTGAATTCAGTGTTGTCCTTCTAGACCTGTTGCCATCCAAGTCTATAGAACCCAGTCTGTCCTGCTATTTACCCATAACTGGGGTGAGAAGAGGATTCATACCTTTCCCAAGGATATTAGTACGTAAGTGAATGTAATGGATTTGCCTGGAATTTGAACTCATCTCCCCGATTCCTCAATCAGAGTTGCTATTCATTACTCCACCCTGCCTCATATATATATATATGTATAAAAATATTGACAGAATTAAACAGAAACATATATTATTGCTCAAATCCAGAAATCTACAGTGCATTGTGGCTGAAGGTTCATGATGATAAAGATTCTTTTAGAATTGTCTTGTCATGAATGTAATAACCAGGCAGCTCACTCAATTGAAACACATCCATTGGGAAGTTTAAGAACCAAGAGTTAAGGATATTCAGTTCAGACCTGGATTAGGGCATTAATCCATTCATAACAACCATAAAAATACTAGTATTAACTATAGGCATCTGAAAAGATCCAGCATAAATGACAGGTTTTTAAAAAGATCCAGTATTAATTAGAGTTCTAAAATGATCTTGTATTGATCGCAGGCTTCTAAAAAAAGATCCAGCACTGATGGCAGGCTTCTAAAAAAAAGATCCACTATTGATCGCAGGCTTCTAAAAAAAAAAAAAAAAAAAAAACCATCTGGTATTGATCGCAGGCTTCTAAAAAAAAAACATCCAGTATTGATCGCAGGCTTCTAAAAAAAAACATCCGGTATTGATCGCAGGCTTCTAAAAAAAAACATCCAGTATTGATCGCAGGCTTCTAAAAAAAAAACATCCAGTATTGATCGCAGGCTTCTAAAAAAAAAAAACATCCGGTATTGATCGCAGGCTTCTAAAAAAAAAAACATCCGGTATTGATCGCAGGCTTCTAAAAGAACATCCGGTATTGATTACAGGCTTCTAAAAGAACATCCGGTATTGATTACAGGCTTCTAAAAGAACATCCGATATTGATCACAGGCTTCTAAAAACATCTGGTATTGAACGCAGGCTTCTAAAAAAGATCCGGTATTGAACGCAGGCTTCTAAAAAAGATCCGGTATTGAACGCAGGCTTCTAAAAAAGATCCGGTATTGAAGGCAGGCTTCTAAAAAAAAAAAAAAGATCCGGCATATGGTATCGATCGCAGGCTTCTAAAAAAACATCCAGTATTGATCGCATGCTTCTAAAAAGATCTGGTATTGATCACAGGCTTCTAAAAAGATCCAGTGTTGATTGCAAGCTTCTAAAAAGATCCAGTATTAATCATTTTCTAAAAGATCCAGTATTAATCATTTTCTAAAAGATCCAGTATTAATCATTTTCTAAAAGATCCAGTATTGATAACAATAATTATTATTATATCCAGTATATTATTATATGTAAAAACAACAAACCAATATGGCTTATTTATTTTATTCAAGTTGTCTCTATACATTACCTGAAATTTTGAGAAGTACCATTATTTCACAAGTTTTAGAGGTGACTATCTTTAAATGCCATATCACTTAAAGACATAGGAAGCTATAGAAAGCCATTACCACCTACTTGTGGATTGATATGACAGCTTGGGAAAGTTTGTGGAATGGCTTCATATTGTCTTCTGTTTTGAAATCACAGTTGCCCTCTTCAACTGGTTGCCTTACCAAGGCTAAAGAGTTCAGTCTAGCCTACTATTTAATCATAGTTAGGGGAAGAAAAGAAAGATTCGTAACTTTTTTTTTTAATAATCCAAAAATTAAGATTTTTTTTTTTTTTTTTACTTTTCATTATTTTTGTAGGTGTTTCTTTTGTCACATTCTCAGCCAGAGGCATCCAAACTATGGTCTTGTGTAACAATCTGTAACAAGACTTTATCCATAGACTTGAAATAAAATTTTATTAACTTATAATTTACAGAGAAAGATAAAAATTACAGAGCATTTAAAACATCAATTCATTATCTGTCTATATTTCTGAGACGAGACACATGGCACAGTGGATAAAGGCATTAGTTAGATCCAGTGACAGGACCCAAAGAGTGTGAGTTCAATATGTGGCTAAGGCATTGGAGTACTTGGAGAGGTGAATTAACAGGAGATAACTGACAGAACAGGCTATCCCAGCAAGCAAAATAAAGGGGACAGTTCGACGTTTCAACCACCAGAAGAAGGCTGGAGTGTACAACGGCCAAAACGTGATAAATATGGCAACAAAGATGAGGATGATAGTCCGAACAATGTAAATAGTATCAACTCATTAATATGCAAACTTTTAGCATTTGAACATGTATAGTTATTGGAAATTTTATACCCTTCAAGTATACATTTAGATCGAAGTATTTTCTTGTTAAATATTTGTGCATATTCTTGTGTTTAATATTACGTCTACACACCCTGTATAAATAAAAGACATTATATTAAGTAATCACTCCAATTAAAAGCCAGGGTCAAAGTGGTAAAAGTCATCATTAAATGGCTCATCTATTTTCAGTCATGTGAAAACTGTTGTCATAATCTTTTTTCTTAATCAGATTTAACACAAGCAAGGCAATAAGGCCACTAAGACAAGGAGTTAATGGGTATGGATGAATTAGAAAACAGAAACATTACCCAGGAGCAAGAACAATAGAAGAGTAATCAGGAGGAGAGTAGATAACTATTGAAATTGCATTTAAATTTTTGAAAATAAAGTTAACTGGAAAGCATAGAGCCTGAAGAGAGTTCCACAAGCAAGAAGTGCAAGAAATGAAACTATTATCATAGAACTTACAGTTACATCTAGTCAATTTTACTATGAATTGATGAGACCTTGTTGTCAATCTAGTATTGAACTTAAATTCATAAAGTCTAGATACCATAGCGTAGAGCACATTCAAACAGTTACCATGACAACATTTATAGCAAAGTGACACGAAAGCAACTTTACAGTGGTTAGAAAGTGACTGAAGCCAAAATGCCAGGTCAAGACCAATAATATTGCTGATTCTTCTTTGGATTTTATCAGTAATCTCTAAATATATAGCAGAGCAACGGACCATATGTGGCAGCATTATTTTAAGCCAGGATGAATGGTAGACATATAGATATCTAAGATAGATTCTGGAGAGCAAAATTATAAAAAATTTGTATCTGCATTTTATCTGCTTTTCCTTTCTATTTTCTTTGTGGTTGAGTTGAATATCTTTACAAGGCCAAATTTTTAAACCGTCACCCTTTTACATCATTATCAATAATATTCCCACATTTATTTTTTAAAAATTGAAAATAAAAATCATCCTTGATAATGGCTAAAAGAATTAGCTGAAAGTACTTGGATATGCAGAACTTTTGGACAGTTTTTACAGACTTTGTTTCTAAAAAAAAAAAAAAAAAAAAAAAAAAGAAAAACACTTGAACAAACACAGAAAAATTAAATAAAAAGCTTAATCACAGTACCATGTCAGTTGTTTTTAACAAATATACATATAAGTTGTTACATGTGAAACAAACAAGTAATCACTACAAAGATGCATATTTGTTTCGATAGCTAAACATAAGATGAGATGATTATGTTTAGGCATTGAAACAAATACGCATTTTTGTAGTGATTACTTGTTTGTTCGTATGTAACAACATATAATAAATAACTACTGCTCTACTTTTGGTATTCATCCTCTTTTAAATTAATGTTATGAACATTTTATAAGATATAGATTATATATTATATATAAATGATATAGATATATTATATATATAAATAAATGATATATATATATATATATATATAAAATGATATAGATTATATATATATATATATATATATATATATATATATATATATACACACACACACACACACACACACACACACACACACACACATTTATCATTGAATAATATAGACACTGTGTCTACTGAAATTCATCATAGAAGGAATTATGGGTTTTCTTAAGCCATGTACTTTTGACCTTTTCAAAATCATCTTCAGCGGTAGAATTTATCGCAATTACAATAGCATGTTTGTCTTTATAATTTACCCCTAAAGATGATCATAGAAAAGGTCAAATGCACTTGGGTTAAAAAAAAAAAAAAAAAAAAAAACATAGCACCTTCCTTGATGAATTTCACCTCAACATCAAGAAACTGATTAGATAACTGGAAAGAATCAGTATAAGGACAAGTAGACACAATATGTTTATATTATTCAATGAAACATGTTTGAATGAAGATATGCAGCCTTAATATATATCTCAAACAAATATGGCAGGGTTACCTATTGTTATATACAATACCTATGAAGACTAATGGGTATGTCCCAATCCTCATAAATACATTGGACACTATTGTAAGTGGGGTTAGTATGCTAAGTAGTCTACCACTAGCAGTGGTTTACCTATTTCATGCCACTGATGAGTATTGTATTTTGTTGATGTTATAAAGATTACCATTTCCAACCTGTTTTGGTTATTCCTCATTCAGTAACCTTTCCTAGGTTACAATACCTATAAAATACAGTGCTTTATGAACAAGTAAAACAATGAACAGAGCAATACATAGATATTAAGGCACTTATCTACCATCTTCACACATCCAAAATTTTCATATGCACTAATATTTGGTATGGCAGCACAATCATCAGGTGATCAGGATAGATAGGACAAAACTATATTTTATATATATATATTTTTGTCATCCATATACAAACTTTAAGTAAAACAATACTCATATGTTACTGCTTTAAACAACTAAAAGTTTCATGTGGAGACTTAGATGTTGATACCATTGTCCCACAATCCTCAGGCGGCATGAGTGATAAGATACTCAGTTGCTTATTCTTATGAAACTAAGTCATAGAAAGCAGGAACAGATGAGTATTGTTTTACTTCTATTTTATATTGGCCCAGTTTTGTATATATTTTTTTTATTTTATATTGAGCACTTGATAGCATCCCTGTTTTGGCTTTATTGTACAATAACACTCAAAAATTAAGAATGACAACATGTCTCAATAACTGGAAATCAAATAACAACAATTGAAAGAAAAGAGCAAAGGTTAAGGAGTGAGTGTGGCACCTTGCATTATTAGAAATATTCATAGAAATATGATTTAATTTTTTTTTTTACTCGGTTTATTAAACAGGTTGTTGATTTTTTTTTTTTTTTTAAACGGAAAATAATTGAGTTGAAAATAATTCACTAAGTTGTACTTAGACGATCCTAAGGAAAGAAGAAGGAAGGGAAAAAAAAGAGGAAGAAAGGAAAAAAAAAGAGAGATGGATGATGCATGACCGGTCATAAGCGAAGATAGGTGTCAGAAAGATATCTTGGCCTGCGTGTTGGCGAATTTTAAAAGACAATAGAGAATTGTTATTTGAAATGAAAAATCATTTAGAGGGAGAAAAAAGAACCAGGCTTGATGACAGTGTATTGGCGATAAGAATATTGGTCAAAGCACCTAGCCTACTTTTTGCGTGGAAAGACTCATTGTCAAATTGGAGAAAGGGAATTTCTTTTAGAACAATAGAAACGAAATTTTTTTTAATCGGAGAAAAAGTGTCTTTTGGGTTGAGGGAGTGACCGGTGGAACTGTATACAGATTCTGGCCTGTTAAGAATTGGAAACCCACGATAATAAAGTGGGGACATTTTCAATGTAGATAATTAAGATTTTCTGACTGTCGGGTCTGACAAAAACAAGAGGTGAAAAAACGATTGTCTCAGCTCACAGATGGCGCCAATATTCTTTCCTGAAGTCACATCTAATTAGCGGCAGGCTGTTTTGACAGAGCCCAGGTGAGAAAAAGCCAAGATTGTCATTTTTAAAGACGTGAAAAAAGGGCAAAATTAGATTTTGTTTTTTAAAAACAAGAACGATGTAAGCCATGCCCGATTTGAGATGGAGGCGCCCAACCACAATCTCATTGGCAAAGCGGTCACGTGATATGCGGAAAGAAGAGGAAGAATGCTCGATCAGGAACCATTGGTCAAAAAAACGGTCACCTGACATACGAGAAACCGGGAGAGATGGGTGTACGCCTCCCACCAAAGGCACTGTGAGGAAGTAGGTGTGAAAACAATAGCGATAATGGGGAAACAGAATTAATGCGGCTATTGGAATTATCGAGAAACCCCTGACGCCAACAGACCCACCCGGTTTGCTGCGGCAAGGCCAATAAAAGCAGGACCCCAGTCGACAGAAATCAGTTGAGTTGAGAGAAGCGGCTGAGTTGCGGCAAGAAATCCTTTCCACCCAAGTCGAAGACAAGAGAATCTTTCCACCCAAGTCGAAGACAAGAGAATCTTTCCACCCAAGTCGAAGACAAGAGAACTTCCAGCCCAAGTAGACGAAGAAGAAGATTACTCGAAAGCCGAGAGAGAAGATCCAGCCCAAGTCAAGACAAGAGAAGTTCTATCTAAGTCGACAAAGAAGAAGAATCAACTGCGAATGATCGATAGAAATTAGCCCCAGTGTCGAGCTAAACCACACTCCGACATACACAATTCTAAAGAGTAGGCAATTGAAATCCTTAGGTTGTGTGATAGAAGCTTGGTGCCATAGTCCACAGAGCGGGTCAGGAAATAAGAACAATTTTCTTTATGTAACGGACATTAGATATAAAGGTTGTCACCCTTTTTTATCAGTAACTTTTTGTCTCGTGAGTTTTTTTCTTTTTACTTGTGTTTTGCCACCCCGTCGGACTCAACTTGTATTTAATCCTGCTGGTCCCGTCTGTCTAAGATCTAAACACAGCGTGGGTAGACAGACCGGAGATCAGTACAGTTACTTCAGTAACCAGGTATTGGAAGCGAGTTGGGAAAGGCGAGGCTGGTGATCATCTAACCAAGGGGTTGGAGCGGCACGCTTGGAACCAGGAGGGCGACCAGGAGGAACAGCGTCACAGTTGGCGCCCGTAACCAAGGGATTCGACCCTGGGCCAGGTGTGTAACCGTCACAGAGTGTAAAGTGAAAAACAAAAAACGTTGGAAAGGAGAAATAAGCATCACATACATGCATGCACACATGCAAAATTTCTACCAAAAATGACATGGAGAGCAGAAACTTCTGCCCACAACAAAGTTACAACACACAGAATCCATGGCAGAATCACAGTGCACAGCACTGACAACAAAGTTGCTGCATCCATGAAGGACTTTCCGCAGTCTCCATGAAAGACTTAGTGTTCATGACAATCAAACTTAATCAGTTTTTCATTCCCAACAAATATTATTAAATAGATGTTTCTTGTATATTCCTTCTGTTTCACATTGATATACAAAGTTCAATTTAATTATCATTAAAGACAAAGAATATAGACATCAGGATTTATAAATATTTCTTAGCAAGACTAGTATATTTTTGCAGGCTTTTTAATATTGTAAAAATAGTAGAAGAAATTTTGGAAAGATATATTTATAAAGCTTTTAAAAGTACATTGGATTCACTAAAAAGTTTGTTTTGTTTGTTCAGACCAGCCCATTGTTAGTACAAGGGACATTTTCAACTGCCATAATAAACATTTTGAATTGTTACTGGGTGTAGATAGGTACTTTAGCTAGAAATTAATTATTTCTACTTTTAACTCAACTCTTTTGACAACCATGTCTTTGGAGTAACATAAAAAGTTAGTGCAATTAAAAAAATTTTTTTTTTATTTCCAACTTTAATGAAGAAACAAAACAGTAGGAACCTTTTGGATGAACCAATATATTTTAAAGTCTTTATCTTCCTGAAATGTCTTCTGCTATTCTAATAATATCTAAATGAAATATATAAGAGATACATATAAAATCTCCTGGCATATACTTTATCTAGTCTTATGTTATCTATTAGGCACTAATTAACCTATCTTTTGCTCAATCTGTTATCCTTTCTTGTAGTCGTGTGTCCTAATCAACTCTATTTTATGTGTTTTAACCAAACTAATTGATATTTTATATTCTCTATCTGCTTTAAAAAAAAAAAAAAAAAACGTATGGTAGTGAATGCTGGACAATCTCCTCACAGATAAACAGAAAATTTGAGGCAACAGAAATAAAGTCCTACAGAAGGATGCTAAGAATACCATGAATAGAGTGCATAAGCAACATAAATGTCTTCAGGAAAATGGAAACAGAAAGGACACTTCAAATCAGAAAGAGACATCTGAAATTTCTTGAACATATAATGAGGAAAGAGGGCTTAGAGAACTTAACACTGACAGGACATAACAAAGGCAAAAGAGACCAGGGAAGGAAGTAGGCTACCTTCCTGACAAGCTTATGTGAACAGATGGCAGGAAGGAAGAGGAAGCTATGGAGAGCCAAGATAAACCACATTCTAATGAGACACATCGCATTGAAGAAGAATGTTTCTCTTTCTATTTGAATGTAAAGTCCTAATGGGACTTTCTAACAACCATACAGTGTCTTCTTACAATTAATAATTAGTCCTTTCATCTCACTTTTCTCTAAGTGTTGCTTCAGTTTCCTTCCTGTATCTGCTATCAACACTGTGTCATCTGTATATCTTGTGTTATTAAGATTATCCAGTCTTTGTAGGACTTCTAGTTCTCTCTTAAATAAGTCTGGTAAGAAGACTTAATTCATCATTTTATTTTTTTAGTATTTACTGAATTCTTTTTCTATCCAGCAGGAGAGTTAATATGCTATTTAATAAAGTTAATATTAAGAATAAAGTACTTGTCTTGTAATAAATCAAACTTTTTGGTCAACCCAACACATTTTTAGGAGCTAACACAGCAGTCATATTCTCTGAAAGAGAAATTGTCATATCCAACTGGATTAAATTACCTCGATTTTAATGAAAATTTTTCAATATGTGAAAATAAATTAAAATCATTGACCACAGCTTGACAATCACAACCGAGGGCATAAATTGGAACAAAATAGTGTCATATTAAAATAGTGAATGATTTATAAATTTTCAAAGATATATTTGAAAGTAAGAGGGGCAGTAGAGAAACAGAAAGTAATGGGCTTGTGTAAATGAATGACAGAACAGGGAGAGAGAGAGAGAGTAAAACAAAAAACATTGCCATGAGCTACAAAGGATAGAAAGTTGTAGAAAGCCATGACAACCCATATCCTGAAGGTACTCAGCACATAGAAGAATAGATACAAGTCTTTGATCCCAAATTTTCACATTACCTATAAGATATACAAGAAAATTTCATAGTTCCTGGTGCTGCTGACAAGGGATTCCTTGCTTGGATCATCTCAGGCTAGCAATAAATCAGATATATGAGCTTATGGGTACATCATATTGAAACACCAGTTCCAGTATAATCACTGAAGGTAAGCAAAGTTGAGTCTGGTCAGTACCTAGTTGGGTGTCTGCTTGGGAATACCAGGTGCTGTAAGCCTTGGATGTGCAGGTGGTGCAATGGATAATGGCTTGGAATTGTTAATCAGAGAGACGAGTTCCAATTCTCATCGGGTTCATTATTACTTACACTTACATGCAAATACGCTTGCAAAAGGTATAATGGGTTAATTAGTGAAACTTGTATCACAAAACCATTATTATTTCAAAAAAATTCCTATCTAAATCTAAAATATTTTCTGGCTTTAAATAACCTGCAAAGAGTTGATAAGCCATAAAAAATAAATCCATCAGATATAGTGATTTAAGACAATTCCTAAATGGTGATGATGATCATAAAAACAATGACTGTCTGGGAGTGACTAAGGTGATTTTTTAATGATGTGAATCCATGCAAAAATGTCTGGTCCTAAATGATTAATATTCTTGCTGGAACCTATAGATAAGTACAATATGAATGTGGTACATTCAATCCATCCCCAAGCACAGTCTTTTGTCACAAGTTATCTTACCACCTGGGTAATCCATTAATTATGGATAAAGATGGAACTCTTCCTGCACATCTGTGAACCTTGGACATTAACAGCAGAATTACAGCAAAGAATCTAAGCATTAGAAATTAGATGCTACAGAACCATCCTTGGCTCCTATTTAGGCCACATCACAAATGACACTGTGAGGCACTATCAGGCCTGCTTGAAGACTTCATATCCACCGTCAAGAGAAAGCTGGAATGGTCCAGACGCATCATAAGGTTAGGTTACAAATGGCGATTATCTCCCTTTCATTTAGATAATCATGAGGATCATGTGACAGATGGTGAATGACATCAGGAGGAGATTGATGAGAAGTTGTCATGTAGAACCCAGAGATGAAAGACGTCCTTAGGCCACAGCAATAGATCTTATGGGAAAAATCACATGAACTAGCCCAGTTGGTAGAGAAGCAGCTGTAACCTGTGTTTTCCCTTCAGGAAACATAACAAGTAAGGTTCTCCTTTCTTACACACTGTTGAGGTGTATAAGTTCTTTGCGTGGAACACTCATATATATGTATATATCTTATTTTGTGTACAACATAACATTATAAACCTCTCTGTGAACTAAACATGCGTGTTATTCTTTTTCCATTCGGCTATTCTGTTCTGTCTGTGAAATATCAGTGTTTTTATATCATGGATATAGCATTGCCCATAATGAGAAAAATGTATTAGGGAAAATAAATATTTCTTTTCTATGCTCTCTGTTACACCACCATCATCCTACAAGGTACCAAGAAGAGGTGGACAGAGGAAAAAATGAAGTGACAATGTTACAGAGTAGACTGGAATACCATTCAGAGAGACTAGGACATTAGCATGTACCTGAGATAGAAGGAGGGAGCTGGTCAGGTGCTCAGCTGTACAGCAACCCTACAACTACAACTGACCAGGTGTAGTTGCAGGGTTGCTGTACAGGACTGATGATGTAGGGTTGCTGTACAGGACTGATGATGTAGGGTTGCTGTACAGGACTGATGATGTAGGGTTGCTGTACAGGACTGATGATGTAGGGTTGCTGTACAGGACTGATGATGATTATGAAAGATGGAAAAACTTGATTAATCTTTTGACTTGCTGTAACTACTATCTCACCATTCTCCACAGGAGCAATACTGCAGAATGTAAGTTCTAAAGCAATAAAATTTAGACAAACACTGCAAAGCGAAAGAGGAATATTTTTCTGCAGAAGGCAAATTGTTAAAAAACGTGTTTTTCAATAAGCATTTCAACTTATTAACAGATAAGAAATATATCATTTTGTTTTTTTCTACAATTATAACACTAGATTATTTGGGATTTTATTATCCATACCTACTGTTTACACATACTGCCAAAATAATACCATATATAAAATTGATTTATTCTTATAATTATTAGATTTTCACACACAAGTCTTTAAATATATTTTCCCATTTGTATTGGTAATAGAAAAATTGGTAACTTCTGTAAAAATTTGCCATTCATTGACAGAACAATCAGTGTTACTATCAGTTCAAACTTATAAAATTGTTTTATAATTTATTTTGTTTGTTTAATGACATATCAACTTCTTATGGGTCATTGAATGCTGAAATTTAATTTTCTTGAGAGCATTAATTTCTTTTAAAAAAAATGTATTGCTGGTATTTTACCAGAAAAAATGTTTATACTTTCTTGTTTTGTATACTTTTAGTGTTTTGACCCATTTTGTGGTTAACTATTTGCCTACAGCTGCATCCCTAACAGGTGCTACAACCCTGGGGTAGGGTGGACCTAGGAAAAATAGCAATTAAAAGGTGTTTCCATGCTCCTCAAAACCTCCTGATCAGTGGCCTTGATGCTGGATGTACCTTATTTTCATGGTTGTTTTTTATTAAACATTTTTTTTCAGGAAATTAGACTTAATGAAGGTTTCCTACCAGGGTTTTTTGAGAGAGAGAGAGAGAGAGAGAGAGAGAGAGATCCCCCACCACCACCACATGGGTTTATTAATCAATGGTTCTAAAGGATTGGGAAGAAGGTACTAATTAGTTGGGTAGAAGGGATTCTGGAGTAATTCCAGAAATAAGTTTATCTTTTACTTAGTTGTTTTTGGGATTGAATTATTAATTAACTAGGTGAATTAATTCCAGAGTAATTAATGGACGGGTTTGTTAGGTAAAGCTTGTGATAAATGGTGAATTGGATTTTGGGTGGTCTGCCAGGCGAAATCCAGCCAGAGTCCTCAGACGAGATGTGCTTTTCGCCAGGCTTAAGTGGACGTTGTCTGTGGAAAACCCAGCTGGAAGTCTGGATCCGATTTTAGTACCTCTTGAAAACTGGATTCCCGCAGAGCTTCGGAGATTCAGCGGAAAACACATGGTGGTGGTCCAGGCGATTTGCATATTAAAATTCATGGGCAATGCCTAAAAACTGTTTAGCTCCACCTCTCTCTATATAAGCAGCCTGCACGCTTGAGTAGATGAGATTGGAGATCAGATCAAATAGAATCGAAGAACGCATTGGAACGCGAAAGAAACGGCAGAGAGTGAGAGAGATCGCAGATTACGGACCACAAATCAAAGATCGCAGATCAGAGAACGTGAAGGAAAACGTGGCAGAAACAGCTTAATGGTTCTTGCTGATCTGGCCAGTTAGTTACATGCGTCAAAAAGTCCGAATCGTACCAAGAGATAGAAATCGAACCCGTGCAAACCCAGATAACTTCGTCAACAAAGCTGAGAAAAGCCGACTGCTATATCGGAGGGGGGCAGACGAAGAACCATGACTTATCTCCCTTAGTACAGCCGAATTTCAACCAGCATAATTGTGTCTTTCTTTCTCTGTGACGTTCCGACCCAAACGAGTGAATCTCGTTAAGACAGTTTGTATTTGTGCAATTTCTTTGGTAGTGATATAAAAATAGTAGCCTTAAAGGGCTCTCTGTACAGGGACCGAAAGTGTTGCTTTTTTTTTTTTTCTTTGTGCCCTTGCGGTTACAGCAAGAGCCTCTCTGCACAAATAGCGATTTCTTTCAGCGTGGAGCCCAGCTATTTAATTCATCCTACCTCCGGATCATTCTGAGAGATCAAAATACTGCTGTTCGGATCAAAAATTCACAACATGGCGGATAGTGGTGGTTCCTTCAGTTCACTGGAGGAGGACCAGGTGGTTTACTTTTCGTCCAGAACCACTGGAGAGACAGGACAGAGCTGTAGTCGGCAGGGCTTCTACATCAGATTGCAGAAGGATACTGAGAATTCCATGGATGGAATGAGAAAGCAACAAGGAAGTCTTAAAGAAAATGGCAACAAAAAGAATGCTTATACAGAATCAGGAAGAGTGAGCTAAAAATCCTTGGACACGTAATCAGGAAGAAGGCTTGGAAAACTTAACCTCAAAGGGCATATTGAGAGCATGAGAGATGGAGGAAGGCAGCTAACCACCAACTTGATGAGCTTGTGTGAATAGATGGTGGAACAGCGATGGAAGCCTTAGCAAAAGGAGAAAAACAGCTAAGAGTCACAATGAATAGGAAGTTTTGGAGAGCCATGATTGGCCATATCTGGAAGGGACATATCACATAGAAAGGATTTTACATTTGAGTTCTTTTACTGTTTTTTTGTTGTTTTTTTTTGTTTTTTTTAACAATATAGTGCCCTAAAAAAATGTAGACTTTTCACTACAAAAATGTGTCTAAAGTCTACGGTTAACCATTATCTTCACTGCATTATATAGCAGAAGAGCAGAAATCTGACAAAATGGCAGCTGGCATGAAAGTGTATATAAAGTAACAGTATCATTGAATTCCAACATCAAGAAAAAAAACTAACATTCATCAGCACTTGCCAAAGTTTTTTTTACAGAAATCAGACAGGGGCTACAAACACAGCAAGTAGGTTATGCATTTCAGCTACTATAAAAAAAAAATGCAAGATGGATATGCATCTCTAACAATGGTGGATGTCGAGAAAGTGATCTGTGGCTGAAAACCTTCTCTATCCAACATTCCATGTATCCATTGTAGTTTCCATGGAAATAAATAGGAAGCATTATTTTTGGAGCATCCTCTAATATATTTATTGCCATAATTAGTATTGTAATCTGCTTCTTTCAAAGAGTCAGTCTTCATAACTATCTTTGAAAGATCCATTATCATAACAAAGAGACTGCCACCTGACATTGGCAGAGGAAGGAAGATAACTCTGGTACAACAAAAAGTTAAAAACAAACAAAAATATACAAATATAGCATATTCTATTTATAAAGATTGGAAGTATATGCTAGGAAATTGCTACAGGTCTTACTGAAAAAAAACACTCACAACTCATTAAACATGAAAATGTCAAGTTTTTCAAAGAAAAATTAGCTTTCATTGGCTAAATTCCAGACATGAAATTCACTTGCTATGTTCTTCAGTTAATATCTGCCTGACGAATATAAATCAATATTTGCAGAGGGCAATTGGAGGAAATTATAACTATCACAAATCGATTTACATATGTTATTAATTTAGCCTGAAAATTCATCAGTAATATGAGTGGTGTATAAAAACAACCAGCTAAGATGGAAGGGATTTTTCAAAATAAATTTGGTTACCCCCTGACAGTTACCCACCCCACTCAGTTTTTAATTGAATACACACTACAGTGACTTATGAAAATATCAATAAATTATTACTGGACGAACAGCCAACTTCAAAGTTGAATTAATTGTTCATTTCCCTCAGTGCCCTGGTGGGGGTTGGGGTAGATAAAAGTCAGGTTTTTCCAACGCTGATTTTCTAGGAAAACAATCATCCCTTTCCAGGAAACTGGCATAAACATAGTCTTCTTACCATCCATTTCTCTAAACTTATATGATATCAAGTTAAAGCAAGTATACATCAAATTGTTATGAAAAGCTGAATGCATAAAAATTATGTGTTAACAACAATATTACTTAATTAAATAAGAACTATCACAACTTGGTAAAGAGGTCTGTAATAATAACAACAACAACACAGTTTAGTCTGGTTACTTCTCTGCTGGTAGAAGTGATACTCCTGCTTTTTATTCACACATAACAATATGGCTGACACAGTACTTCCATGTCTGAACAATGGCTGAAGCAGAACTTCTGTTTCCTTAGTTCCTACTTACAACAGGAACTAATATGAAAACAGAAGTTTGACATGTTTTGCTTTTATTATATGTTCATCAGAAAAGTTTTTTGGAGAATGATTTAGTTATGAATTCTACACTATTTGTTTTCATTGGTCGGATAGATTATGGTAAATACAAGGTTATCAGTTATGAAAGAGTTGTTTATCTTACAACATCCGTTCCCACCATATATTGTATACTTGATTTGGGTGTATATTGGCTTGTGTAATGATTAAAAAAGAATGCACAGTATGTTGACAAGTAGAAAATAAATCTTTATATATAGAAATAATAATACAGAAGGATAAGTTGAAAACTGATGTTTCAAGAGTTCAAGTGTAAAAGTCCCAGCAAATATGAAAGAGAAAGAGTCTGGGAGGAAATATATATATATATATATATATATATATATATATATATATATATATATGTGTGTGTGTATGTAAGTATCCAAATGGAGTAAGCATCATTTGGCCATGTGATGAAGAAATATATGTTTGCTTTCAATGTAGCAGAATGGTTTAACTGTCTAAAGTTGCCAGTGATTTGCGCAAATGTTGTATTTCATTTCTGGGTATGTTACAATGTCTAGAATCATAGAATGGACAAAATTAATTTATCAATTCTAATTGCAGTTGATTTTCCATTTGTTTATATACACATCTAAAGAACCACTTTGAAAGAGACATTCTGCTTTTCATTGGCTTGTGGCTTTATATCATGGTTGTGAAAGCTTTTTGATTAGTTGGTTGAATTATCTCTTTTTAGAGATGGTGAAATTTTGGTCTTATATCATGTGGCATTAGTGTGTGCCTGAATTCTCATTGGTATTTTTTGTATATCTCATAATGTGTGTCTGTGTGCATCTAATTCATGAAGACAAGTGGGGGAAAAAAACAGTAAAGTATGTGTGTGTATATATGTATATTGACTTTTAGATGGGTATGCAGTGGTTGCTGATGTGTGTTAACTGTAGATTAAATTTACCTATTATCTCATTCTCCTGCTCTTCTCTCTCTCTTAACCTGTATCTTCTCATTCTCAACCTTATCCCTCCAGGTGAACATAAAATTCTCTGGGTATTTAGAACAAAGAATATCCATTATTTTATACCTCTGCCCTTCTCTCACTATTAACCTGTATCTCCCATTCTTTCTCCCAAAACCATTCAAATTTTCATTGGCCAAGTTTTTATCTAAATGTTATCAAGTTTTTAAGGAATATAAGGGATTTCCAAATATTTTCTACAGCATTACCTCTTATTTTCTTTTGTTATCTAATACTAAAGAATTTTAATATATCTCAGTTTTTATACTTTTCTCTCCCAACCTGCCAATTAACCTTTCACTAAGTCTGTTGATATTAAGCTATCAAGCTTCTCTTTCTATTTTCCCAATCCTTTCTCTCTCTCTCAATATATATGTCAGGTGTATTTATTTTTAACATTCACTTAATTTTCTTTTCATTTGTCTCAACCTTTTTTATTTTTTTTTTACAGTAAGTTTCACCATGTACAAGGTAGAGAGTTACGTTAAGAGACAACTTGCACAGATAGGAGGGGAAGATAACGGTTAACTCTAGATTTGAACATATTAAGATTGTAGTGATCAGAGAAACATCCTCTTGGGATTTGGTTCCACAGACAAGTGGTTCATGGGAAGGAGCTGTTTGAGTGGAACTTTTTTCTTACCAATATAATACGAGGGGAATGTGGATGATTTGCTACAATGTAAGCAACATGGCGTGTCCTAGCCATGCAAAATTTGAACTGGTGGAACCAAGGAATGCAGTTCAACCAAGCACTTTCAGTGGAAGTAGCAATAGAGCAGCAAGAGGATTGCCACACATCCTACCTGTGGGAGAGAGTGGAGAATAATTTGTCACCCACAAGGACTCAGAGATGCTTTTGGTCTATCAAGAGAGCTCTCGGCCAAATATGACAACAGTACTCCATTTTGGGCCTTATTTAGTTCTTGTAAAGGTAGGGAATAGTAGCAGGAGCCAGGTACATCTCAAATTTATTATTTATGTCCTAGTTTTACTATAATTTATTGTCATTTTTCTCACAATATTTTGGCTCGATACTCTTTATATTTGATAATATATATATAAAATTTGTAAATACTAATATATCTACAACAGATCCTAGCAAAAAAAACTAGGTTAATCATATATTACACTAAATCTAGTATATCCAACTTAATTATTTGCAAAAAATCATATAGTTTACAAATTCAAGTGCCCTTTGAAAGATTGTATCTCCAATGGATTAAATAATATTTATGTTGGTCACACCACAAACTCGCTTTCACGACGATTGACTCTACATTTGAATGATAACTAACATTTTTAGGCATTTAAAACAACATGCCTGGCCACATACACAATTCCAGAAAATCCTTGTTGAAAACACAACTATACTTAAACATGAAAACAATAAACAAAAACTAAAAATTCTTGAAGCTATATACATAAAGCAGTTGAAACCTAACCTGAACAAAATAAACTATGAAATCTCCACAAATATTCTTAAATGCCTATAATTGATAACAGAAGTAATTGGTTTATACCAACGGCTTCCCATACTTAATACTTCTCGTTTTCACTCTCGCATGGTCATGTGTGACATCACGAGCTGTGACGCAATTTTCGCTTCCGCGTCTTATATACACAAGCTAGTCATTGCTTTGAAATTTTTCATGCAACAAAAACAGACTATCATTATTGTCCATGTATTGGTTGATATATTGAAAAGTAATTGTCATCTTTGATAATGGCTTATGTAAGCCGAAAGCTTAGATTGGATTTAAACATGTATCAATATGGTGATTTCCTTTCATCTTTCAATGATCATGTTATTAAGCTTATCAGACAATATGAAAGGAACTTACTTAAAATAGACAAAACTTGTCTATATTATTTAATGAAACATATATATATATATATTTAAAAATTATAACATAAGTATGTTATAACATCACTACAAAAATAGCCATTTTGTTTCAACACTTCTGGTGTCTTGTTCAGTGATGGTGTTGGTTGTAAAATAAAAAGTTTTTAAAGAGTTCAAAAACCAATCACTACCCAGACTCAGTGGAATATTTTTAGATAACATGTAATAGCCAATCAAATTACAAATATATGATAATTCAAATAACAACAATGGACTCTATATACCATTTTATTAATGCTTTAAAATTAAATGCATGTATTCAGATATATGCTCCTATTATTGTTGACCTTATATATATAATAAACATACATTTTTTTTTTTTTTCTCTCACTGGTAGTTTAACTCGGTGCCTGAAGACTGTGTTGTTCATGAAGCTCAGTTGTGGTACTGGTGAGAACAAAAATGTATATTTATTATCAATATAGAATTTATAGCTCTATTATTTTACATTGAGAACTATTTTATTAACACCAGCACTCAAAGTAGAATTTTATATATATATATATACACACACACACAGAGTTTCATGCAATATATACAGGGTACAAAAAAACTGTACTCACTTTTTGTCTTATAACTTCTTGTAAGTGGTGGCCAGTTTGAATATTTATAAACCTGCATTTCATTTAATATTTAATTTAAACCGTTAATCTTCTTTGTAAGTCAATGAACATTAACATTTCTTAATTTTAACCATTAATCTTGTTTTCCAGTTAATAAACACTTCATTTATTGCCATTTAAAGAGTGAGTACATTTTGGGGACACCCTGTATATAGAATTCAATATCCCTTCAGGATATAATTGATCATAACTATCCACAGATTCCTTTTATTATTTGAAAATTACAATGCATCCTTGAGAAAGAAAATGAAATGGTTTAAATTCAGAGTTTTCTTTCTTTTAGACTGATTGCCACTCAAGGTTAGATAGCCTAGTATACCCTACTATTTAACCAAAAGCTGCAAGGATTTATTAAATGTTTTATATATATATATGCACACACAAGAAGGATTTTAAAGATTACTGTTCATGGATAAAGCCTATAATGATAAATACATTCTGACTGCTTTCTTTTAGAATTCCTTTCTGATCTAAATCTCACATGACCTGACATACTTTTAGCCAACCAAACTTGACATCCAACCTGTTCATTATAAGCTTGGAGAGAAAGAGAAGGAGAGAAAGAAATTCCATAATTGCTCCCCTCGTAAATAGTTTTTCCAAGTAGTTACCACAAAATACACCTTACAAAAAACATTAAAATAGAGAAATTTTGTAGGAAGTCTAAAAATAATATTGTATTTATCTACATTTCCTGCTATAAAAATGGACTATATCTGTTTGGTTTTAAAAATAAAGTTATTTTTGATAAATACATCATTTATAACAATGAATTATAACAGTCAAAAAATAGTCATTACCTAATGTTATTAGTCTGTTCTTCTTGCTTTCCTTTACTATCTACCATCTGTAGGAGTTCCTGTATTTTCCTTTCTATGTCTGCTAGCAACAATGTGCCATTTGCATATCTTATGTTGTTAAGATTGTAGCTACTAATAATGAATCCTGGTAATATTTCTAATTTTCTCAGAATCACATCGCTGTATAGGTTGAATAAGTCCAGAAAGAAGACACATCCTTGTCTTACACCACTTTCTATTTTTGTATATTTACTGAATTTATTTTAATATAGAATGTATAAAAGGATAAGCCTGAAGTGCGATTTGCAGGTCGGAGGACATTAAAATCAAGCATGTGTGAAAGTTTAAATATC
>CAHIKZ030001191.1:1405000-1492500 GCA_903632075.3 Acanthosepion pharaonis
AGAGAAAAGTTAATAGTGACTTGTAGAATAAGAACAACAGATGCAATTCAAGATTATCACAAAACATTTATTATAGAAAAAAAAAAAAAAAAAAAAAAAAAGGCCATTTAACATTAAGAAAATTTGGCTTTATGCAGATGACATTGATACCTGTATGTGAGATGTTTTGATGCAATCTTTCTAGCACAGCAGCTGTTTCAGCCTAGTTACATTGTTGCACTATTTTAACAGATGTTGATGCACATTGAAAATGGTGCAGATCTAAAAAAAAACATAATACCCTCTTCAAAGATGAATACTTTTAGTGTTGATAAGCCAGGTCTGCTTAATAAAACAAAGCAGAATTAAATTTCAATCCTCGAACTTCTTTTACCAAAGTGAAACAAACAAAATATGTTCTAATGTTGTCTTTGTTCAAAATAGCCAAGAAATATGACCATAGTTAGAGAATCAAAGGAACAGAAGACTGGGTTGAAGAAACAAGAAGAGGTTTATTAAATACTCATACATAGAACAGAATAACTTTGGTATATACTACTCAAATCCTACTCTAATGAGGCTACTTGCCATTATTTATAGGTAGGAGCGATCTATTGTCACAGTAGTAGAGAAGAGCAGGAAATATGTTGAGTCCAACTCTACAACAAAATGTCTATTATTTCATTTTGGCAATAAAGAATTGTAACTATAATTTATTTAAAATATTGTTCACATTTTGAGTATTATAGAAGTCATTATTATAGAAACAGCATTTTGACAAAGTACAATGAAGACAAACAGAGGGTACTTGGCCAAAATGTTGGATTTACAATAACATCTATAATGCCCACATAAGAACAATGGTAATATTAGCTATTTCTTTACAAGGAAACATTTGGCATGCATTGACAGAGCAGGTTTCAGTTGAATTTTTAAAAATCTTTCTCTTAAAACAATTTTTCAGAAGAATATGTTTTTCAAGCCCAGTAACTTATCTCTCCAGTATTGATGGGAGTTTCCTTCCTAACCTTTTATTTGAAGTAATGTGAAATGTCAACATACTTTTATTTTTAACTGAATGTGTGGATTTTTTATCCATGTGTCTGAAGTTAGAGGAATTTCTTATTTTCCAAACATAGTCACCACATAATGGACATGTTCATAGTTAATGTTACTGAGTGTTGGCTTTTCCTTTTTTTATTATTATGACTTCCATTATATTTAATCTTTTTATATGTGGATGAGGCTATTATATTTGTATTTTCTACTGGTATGTTGCAGATGGAGTTTGGTAGGTTTCTGTGTGTTTAAATGAGTCCTAATTGAGCTATGGTCAGGTAGGTGTCACATGAGTTGTCTAAATAAACATGTAGTGGTATGATCAATATAATTATTTATAAGTTTGGTTTGATCAGGAACACTTTCATAAGGGGCATTCGAACTCATAATATTGGTTCTCTGTAATTTTGACTTTGGGTGTGTTGTTATTGCTGATGATAAGCTAAGCTTATATATATATATATATATATATATATATATATATGTATGTATGTATGTGCGTCATCTACAGACAGACTGTTTCGCTGTATCACAGCTCATCAGTGTTGCTAGACATATGATTGCTTCAAGCTGGGATCGAAACCTGACCAATTTGACATCAATTGGTAGAATCATTAAAAACATTATGTTAGTCTGATGAAGTCATTTTTTAAGAACAAAACATGTTACATGAAATTTTTTCGATTTTATCATTTCTAATATAATTTCTGGAAAATTTATGATGAAACTGGCTCCTTGCAGTCATCTGAAACACTAGCATGACCATGTCAAACAACTCTTAGTCAGAATCAGGTGATTCAAAGACTTTATAGTGGAATCTTTTGATACAGCTGCAAGCATTGCTTATTGGATAAGCAAAGAATTTGACATGAAAGTGTATTGACACACAATGTCACATCACTTATGTGAAGTAGGGTTTCATGCACGTCATGCATATCCTCCTGCCATCAGATACGACATCAGCAAAAAGTGAAACTAGACTTTGCAAATAAGCATATTGGCTGGACCAATGAAAACTAGGCAAGCAGGTTCTTGAGCAATTGCATTTAATTAGCTCTCATTGAGTCAGTCAGTGCAAAGATGAAAGATTGTTTCCAAAATAGGCGGAAAAATAAATCAGTTAAATTCAGAGGTGATAGCATGCTGGTGTGGAAGATGTTCTCATGCACAGGTGTTGGCTTCTCATTTGCATATATGTCAAAGTAAATGCTGCATTGTATAAGCAAAGACAGCCGCACACCTAGCTTGAAAATTATATTTAAGGAATTTGCTACCACCAAGAAAGATAGCACCTCACCAAGCTTGAAAAAAATTCTTCCAAGTAAGAAAATTGCTGGCAGCAGAAAAACAGCTGCAAATCAACTTTACCATTGAAACTAGGAATATATTTTCAGCTGCTCAAAAATGAAACAAAAAATATTATCATACTAATAGCTAATTATATTCTTCTTTATGTGCCATGTCCCCTCAAGACGTTGGTAATCATGGCTCTCCACAACTTCCTATCCCTTGTAGCTCTGAATAAATTTTGTCTGTGTTATTTCTCCATCCGTTTACTCAAGCTCACTAGATATGTTATACATTGTTTTCCAGTCTCTCTGCCTTCAATTTGTCCTATGGGTATCAGATTCTCCAAACTCTCCTTCCTCATTACTTGCCCAGAAACCTCAACTATCCCTTTGTTAAGTTTCCTTTTTGTTTCCATTTTCTCTAAAACTCCATTGTTGCTCACATGTTCAGTTTATGGTATCCTTAGAATCCTACTATCAAACCAAATTTCTGTTGTTTCAAGTCTCTTCATCTTTGATGAGATTGTCCAGCACTCACTGCCATACAGAAGAACAAATATCATTTAACAATTTGGTACACTTTTCCTTGTTTCTAGTGAAATTATTCTATTTCTTAATACCCTGCTTAGCTTTTGGAATACATCTTTGGCTATCCCAATATGCCTTCGAATCTCAGTGTCACACTTTCTGCCCTATATTAAAACTCTTCCTAGATATTTAAATTTCCACACTTGTTTGATTCTGGTATCTCCAATTTGCAATTCAAACTTTGGGCTAATCCCTTTCACCAAGCATAAATATTAATTTCTCAACATTATGGGTAACAAGTTCTAAATGAAAAAAGAAAAAATAGAAATAGCTGAATATATGTGCATGTTTGCATGTTTTTTTAATCATTTCACCCCAAGCAAGGCAATAAATCCACCAAGATGCAAAGGATTACTGAGCATGAAAGAATATAAGAAAAATCATTATTAAGGAGAGAGAACAATAAAAGAACAAGAATTATAGACACAAAAGATAATGATTGACATTGCATTTTAATTTTTGAAGATCAAAGTTGATTGGAAATCAAGAAACCAGAAGAGAGTCTCACAAGCAAGAAGTGCAGGAGAAGAACTTTTTAGTATAGAACTTACAGTTACAACTAGACATTTCAACTGTAAAATTATGAGACCTAGCTACCAATCTAGTACTCTGCTTAAATTTATAAAGTTTAGGTACTAAAGAGCTCATCAGAACACTTACCAAGAAAATATTTATAGAAAAGCCTGAGGAAAGCTACATTAGAGCAGTAGGAAAGTGACCTAAGCCAAGATAATATTGCATTGGATTTTGTCAAGAATTCTGAGATTCATATCAGAAAGCGTCAGACTAGATGTGGCAGCAATATTCAATAGATAGATGAATGGTAGACTTATAAATGTGTAAGATAGATTCTGACAAGAAATATATATGGAGAGAGATTATATTTCTGTATATGTAAATACATAATTATTCCATAGTCAAATGATAAAAAACACATCTGTTTTACCATACAATCTCCTTTGATAAGGCACTTAATTGAAAATTTCAAAATCAAAATTCAGCTCATAGTATTCTGTACCTATTGATTCCCCCATGTGTGTGTTTCTTGATCTTTTGCCAAATGGAAGAATATCATTTCATTTATATATCCTAATATTCCCAGTATATAACTGTCTAACTGAGGGTAACAACAAATAAAATTAGAAATACAGGCTCCTTTATAAGCCATTAATTTCCAATAACTCATTTATGGTCTCCTAAAACTATCTTAACATTTGTCTAAAAATGCATTTCCAACTGACATTACATTTGCAATTACAAATTTATCATCAACTGTTTTCTGAGATTAACTATTTTTATTATTCTATATATTTCAATATATATGAAGGGGTGCTGGAAGGTTCTCAGCCTGACCGATTTCCAACAGATTTCTTTTTGGAAAGATTTTCAGAAGGTATATATATATATATATATATATATATATATATATATATATATATATATACACACACATGTAAATATTATCTTAAAAAGATATAACAACTTTACCAAGCAACTGCAGTTTCTTTTGACTTTTTAATATTTATAAATATTTCTCTACAGACTAGGTATTGACCACTTTCTAAAATTTACTGGAATTGGTTAATTTCAAGATGGACTTTATTCCATAATTGATTTATACAAGAAGAATTAATTATATATATATTGTTGTAACCTAGGGAAGGTTACTGAATAGAATAATCGCACAAAGGTTGGTAATGAATGATAATACTTTGGACAAGAACAACACATATAAGATTTGCCAGTAGCGTGTAGAAGTAGTAATCAACTGCTAGAAGTGAGCCAAGTGAATTCCACAATGAATCTCCAACTGCAGGATATCTTGCAACCGCCCCATGTGGTCAGATGTGGCACAAGGCCAAATTTAATGTGGGGCATCCAAAAATTCCCTATAGACCCTGTATAAAATAGGGTCAGGTAACTTTTTCCCAAAACAAGACACTGCCCTTCGTCATAGCTTCATCTGACAAATCTCCAACTGCAGACCAACATACAGTATTTACTATTGTATTTATGTGTATGGGGATATACCTATTATCATCCATAGGTATACTACTATATATATATATATATATATATATATATATATATATATATATATATATATATATATATATATATGTGTGTGTGTGTGATAAAATAGTTTTAAGGTATACTATATTTATGGGTTAAAGTGCTCAATATCAGGGATAGAGCATATGTAAATATAAAAGTGGACATTAAAGTAAACATCCAGCAACAAAAGTCTGTTTCATGCATATATGCAATTGTCAGGTCATCCATTTTTATATTTACATATGTTCTATCTCTGATATTGAGCAATTTAACCCATAAATATACCTTAAAACTACATATACACACACACACACACACACACAAAGGCAAACTTGGACAGCTTTCAATCCTACATGGTGGAAGCTCCCCTCCCAACCTTCTTCAAGTATACTGTCCCCAAAACTGATGTACTTGTCAGTGATTGGATCCTTTCTGGAATGGAGAGTTTTATACTCGCAAAAACATTCCAGCAAAAACTAAACAATTAGCCAGGGTTTACCCCTGAATGCACTGCAACTATAACTCACTGAAACCACTATCTCAATATCTATCACAAGGAGCAATGTAGTTTGGCCCTTACTGCATTTAAATCTTCCTGCAATCTTTGCAAAAAAGTTTTAGAAAACACCAAGTGTAACTATGCATGAGCAGTCCAGACCAAGTTTGAAAAAAACAAATTGGATCCTGTGAATTCTGGAAGATCACCAGCCAAATCATGAACAGAAGGAACATTCAAGTCTTGGGTTCACCATGTGTATCCTGAGCATCCTCATAAGGAAACTGAGATCCAAAGGACTCTGGGGTCAATATTATATTGATTCAACAGAATGACCTTTTAAGGCACAAACAGTTGTTCCATTGAATCAATATAATATTGATAGCCTGTGGTTATAATACAGGATATCAACAGAAATGTATAAGTATAAAAACAGCACTACCCTTTCATGATATGTATGAGAAAGTTAAAAAAAAGAGAAAAATAAAGACATCTCCCCTGTGATCGATTTGAGAGTTATAAAAAAAACAAAAAAAAACAATGAAAGTGATTGGAAAACCTGTCTTTTATGCCAAGAGGAAAAATTAGCAATAATACTGTGGAAAGAGCAGAATAAATTATCAAGTAACAAAGTTAAATAAAATTGGAGTGCAGTCATTCATGAAAGTACTTACTGTTGCTCTTCAAACCTAGCTGAAGGAAAACACTTAATGACAACAAAAATAAATATTCAAATTTTTAGCACTGGACCATATAATTAATATATACTTTGAGAAATTCTATTTTTCACAAACGGCTTGAAGAGCTGATAATGGTGAAACTTGAGTAGCTATTTTCTAAGTCGTGAGTCTTAAATCATTTTTAATTTCTTATATCTTATTAAGTGTGTGTGTGTGTGTGTCTGTTCAGAAATTAATTATGTATTTCACCGCTATCAATTATGAATCAACCCATGAAGGCAGAACCAAAGCTGATTGGTAGGAAATGGCAATTTCTATACTCACCACCGGATTTAGTGCCTAGCAATTTTAATTTGTTTGAATCACTAGAACATTCAGAAACAAAAAAGTTGAAACTGATCTTCCAAGCATTTTTTGTTTTGTTTTTTTAGTGGGGGGGGGGGCAGATTTCTTTATACATGGAATCAAAAATTTGCCCTCGTGTTAGGTTACAATCACCTAAAATGAAAGTGATTATATTTTTCATAAATAATATTTAAATAAGTTTAATTTTTATTTGTTTTTATGTCCTTCCTGCTAAAACAATTACTTTCCAAACAGACTAATATATGAGGGTGAGGGTGACTGAATACATCCCGACAAATTATTAACTGAATTTTCATCTGGAACGGGCAATGAATAAAGTGGTGTGATATATCATTAATATTTGCCACTGCATTAACAAAGGAAGGAATAATGCTAGAAAATTATTTGCACACACCAACTGTATCTGGTATCCAAAACACCAAAAATATTTATTTACTTAAGATTTTCTTTTATACACATCCCTATCAATAACGAATAAAAAAATTTGTTTATATATTAAAATCATCTAATGCACATTATCAAATGATTTCAGATTGTCATGTACAAGATGATCATTATATCAGAATATAAAAAATTAAAAATCCAATTAGCCTGCATATATTCCATCTCACATATCTTGTTCAGATATCAGACATTTTATCATCTTTTACATACCGAGTCTCTACAAGAGACTGGTAATTGTTATGTGTTTCATAGTGCTTATAAGTAATGCTTTGGCAACTTGCCATGACACCTGTATTACTTAGTCTGAAGACTAACTCCAAACAGTGGCTTCTTTTACCTCTGACCAGAAGCTCTTTATTATAGTTGACTAGTTCTTCTAGTCACAGAGGGTGTACTATTTACTCAACAACAGTAATTATGGCTCTCCACAAGTTTGTCTTTTTACCATCTCTCTTATTTTACCTAAGCTTTACATAAGCTCATCAAATAGGTGGCTCTAATGTCTCTGTGAGTGTCAAATTTTCCAAGCCTTCCTTCCTCATTATGCACCCAAGAAATTTCAGCTCTTTCTGATTCTGAGTATGAGCATTCTTTTTGTTTCCATTTTCCTTTTGATTACATACTCCATCCATAGTTTTCTCAGCATCATCTTATAAAATTTTATAAATAGAGACAAACAACTACGATCTAACTGATCCCAGAAATTAAATGATGAACTCTGTAAATGCTTGTTCTCAGTTTTAACCACTGAGCTCTTTCTCAATACCAGCAATCAGATTGGTAAAATTCTTCTGGTTCACTCTCAAAGAATGCATATCATGTCATGTCAGACTGATAGCATAGAAAGAGGAGTAATTGACAAGAACTCTAAAGAACACACACACAAAATACCATTTTTCCAAGAACCAGAAATTCTAGCCTTATGTCATCAAGAACACACACAAAAAAAATAAAATAAAAATAAAGCATTACGTGAATCAAGTGACAGAATGACAGAAAACAACATATACACCAGACTCACAGTCGGGTAGGTGGGGTGATGAATATTTGGAATTCTATCAATCAGATGAACGTGAGATTCCAATGTCTCTAAGTTCTGCAAACTGCTGATAAAGTCAAGCAGCCAAGCACGATATTTCCATCAGGTTTCATAAGCAACCATTCTCCTGGCAAAGATTTCATATGTTATTCACTGAGAAAGGACAACTCAACACCACCAACCGAGAACAAAGACAACTCAGCAGCAGAAACAAACACAATTTTTTTATAACCAAATAAAATTTATTAAAGATTAAAACCTTAATTAGTGAATAGTTTTCTTCAAATAAGGCATTTGAAAAGGCATTATGTAAAATATGAACTAGTTTTTGTTTTTAATTATTTTTAATGAAGTAAATCATAAAGAAATTTGTTTTTAATAAAGTAAATTGACATATAAAAATATAGAATGTCATTTTATTATATTAAAAAATAAATTAAATTGATTTACTTTAAGAATAATTCAGAACAAAAAACTGCTTCATTTTGTTTTGCATTTTTCAATTTTCTTTATAAAAAGTAATTAAAAACAAGTATTTCATTGAATGTCAATTTACTTTATTAAAAAATAAACATCTTTATAATTTACTTTATTAAAAATAATTAAAAACAAAAAAATGGTTCATATTTTCACATAATGCCTTCTCAAATGCTTTATTTGAAGAAAAATATTCACTAAGTAAGGTTTTAATCCTCAATAAATTTATTTCTATTGCTTTTTATCACAAATATTAGGGTATCCTTCCATGATTGTTTGTCAACAGTGTAGATAAGAATTAAACAATAATAACCCTCTACCTTTAGTGGCTCTTAGGCCTTGTACAAGGTGAACATCATTGCAAAAAAAAAAAAAAAATCAACCTTCAGTGAGATTTGAACTTGCATCTCTCCCTTAAAAAGGGGCTAATAGCCACATTATGTTGAAGAATCAGTTCCAGTACAATCACCAAAGTTAAGCAATGTTGAGCCTGGTCAATACCTAGATGAATGAACACTTGAGAATACAAGCTGTATAAGCTTGGATGTGTGAGTGATGTAATGGATAATGGCTTAAAATTGTTAATCGGAGAGCTAAGTTCCAATTTCCATTTGCTTTGTTATATTCACTTTCACACAAATATCCTTGGGAAGGGTACAAATCCACCTACTCTCCTCCCAGCTATGGGTTAATTGGTAATACTGGTCACAAAATCATTAAAAAAAAAAAAAAAAAAAAATTCTCATAACCTAAAAATATTTTTGGCCTTTAAATAACCTACAAAGGGTTGATAAACCATAGAAAATGAATCAATCAATCTTCCTTAAAAAAAGACTGCCTGTCCAAGATAGCTTTCTTAACTCATTTTCTGTAATTGGTTGGTCAATGATGCCAAATAGGTAAAGCCATACATGTATTATTACTGACGAAAAGGGTCTTGAGTTTGAACTCACCAGAATCTAAGATGCTTATTAACCTCCATAGAATGATAGTCCGATAGTTACAATAAAACACAACGGAAATAAAACAATACATATAAATACACATCTTGTTCACTGTTCTGCTCTATAATTAACACTGTATACCCGAAATACTATTAAGGATTAAGAAGAAGAAAAAAGGATCTCACTATAAACAGCAGCACAGATTGTTGGAAATAGTTTTTCTGAAATACAATATATTTTTGCATCATGAGTCATGCAAAAAAAATAAAGAGCCTTTTCATTGGCTCAAGAATTGATAAGTCAACAACTAACAAGAAGGCAAGATATCTTGGTTTACAAAAAACAAAAAAAAATTTCTTCCTTCAAAATTCTTCATTAAGAATTTTTCATTTGATTGTAAACACATGGATCTGCAAGATGCTAAGATAGAAGAATGTCTTTCACTCATTAGACCCACTCCATCACTGACAAATAGCAAAATTTCCCTGTTGGGAAACAATAAAAGTAGCCAATATAGATCATATGCATTGTGCTATTTATTGCTATAAAAATATTTTCTTCTGGTGAAAAGACAGCTAAATTTACTTTCAGTAACAAACAGAGAGTCTAACTTTGGTGTATTGGGCAGAAGATATCCACAGTGATACAACCAGTACGGCCCACTATGAAAGAAAAAATATAATACCCCAAATACTAGTTTGAGCCACATCTGATATGACAATATCACATAATATACACTACATAATAATTAATACAGTATTCTATTTGAAAATGTATATCAGAAGTAATATAAACTGTTGCAGTCACATTGCTGCAGTTTGATGAGAGATACAGATTTTAATACATGATGTTACTGAAAATAGGCTATACAAAAGATTAAAAATAAACAAAGCAAAAATTAATTTTAAGTCACAAATTTTGAGGTACTATCCTAAATTTTAGCAAAGTTGAGATTTGTTTTAAGTCTCACTAAGAGATAGAAAATAAATCTTAAACCATCTTCCTAATAATACAGAAAATAGATGATATTCCTCATTGTAAAAATTAAGCAAATTGATTTCTTTAGCTATTTAGCTCATTTTTTTTCCTCAGCATTATATACACACAACTAAAGCTGATCATAATTTCGATTTTGATTCTGTGAAGATTTAAAAATATTTTCATAATAAAAATCTTAGGCGGATTTATGAGGCAGGCATAATATTTATATCACGCACAGTGAATACTAGACCTGGCTTCTTTAATATTTCCTCTTTTCTAGCAAAATTAATGCTCGACAAACGTACATACAAGTTTTAGATTAAAATAAAATTCTTTTCATTTTTCATTCAAAATACTATATTTTAGGAATACGTTTTCACAACATCGCCCACGTGACGGCGATGTGATCATATTGAAACGGAACACTGATCTTGAAAAATTTCAGTTGTCTATTTTGATTAGTCTTACTCTTATGTCCATCGTCTTTTCATGTTGAATTAAATATAGTCTAATGTTAATTATGTTTTATGAATATGTCCTGAAGATGGTTTACTAGACCGAAACGTCCGACGTTGACATTATATTAACATTAAAACAGCATAATTGCATATTAGGATTTTTGTTTGTTTTTTCCGTATATTTTTCTTCATACTGTCGGATCTACATCCATAAATTTGCTTACATACATTTTTGTATAAGTTGATATTTTAAAATCAAATCTTCTGAAGTGAAATTGGGGATTAACTCAGGTATGAAAACTTGATTTTTTTTAAGGCTGAAATCTACAGGAAGAACTGGGAGTAACTCTTCTCTGCTTCAGATATGAAAAATATTTGTGAATTTATGAAATAAAATAAACTGTTTATTAAAATAATATTCTAACCTAACTTCAACAAATATCTGGATTCAATTTTCAAAAAATTTTTTTTTTTATTTTAGTATAAAGTGTTGTTATAAAGGGGAAATATTTTGCCTTTGGCAATGAGTGCTTTAAACACAATAACCTTCACTTGAGACATGTTTCACAGATATATTTTTGAAAATGTTCTATATTCCATATGTCTCATCATACTTTAAGGAAAAAAAAAAAAAAGACATCTATAAATGAAGTTTACAGTATATGATTTCTTGGTTCAAAATAAAATCAGAGATTGATATTTCAACAAAATCAACTTGCATGTAAATACCTAAAGGAAAAAAAAAAAAAGAAAAAGAAATTTTATATGCATGATTTCATTACTCCATGAGTTGAATTGTCCAAAAGGTCTCTTTAAATGCTAATGAATCTTCTCAAAATTATAGACAATATCTACAATATTACCTTCATACAAAATCAGTGGCTTATGATCACTTTGGGAGAGGGTCAGTTATGTAACAATAACCAGATGATCACAAAGCAAATATGAAAATTTGAACAATTTATATTCAGTGTTATAAATCTATTATTAAACCATTATACTAAAATTACATTATAAATAACACAAAATTTATTCAGATCTTTCTTTTTTATCTCAAAATATTTAGGACCAATTCTACAGTGTTTTTAACTAGCAGGGTTACCATGGTAACATTTTTTGTTAGATTTTTCAGTTGGTTTCCTAATGCTCATTTTGAGGCGAAAACATCAACAAGGAAATAAAAAAAAAAATGAAACATTCAACTGGTTTTCACATATTCTATCTTACATACAGTATCACCTGTATATATTGAGATTTATATCTGTAGCTCGGAACATTCTAATTTCATACAAAACATTGAATTCAATAGATATGGCAGATCATACATTTTGAGGTTTTATCCAAAGTTTGAGCCGAGTCTGAGTTGAGACTTATTTTAAGTCTCATTGAGAGATAAAACTTATTTTCAACCAAAAGCAAAAAGGATCATCTTTCTAATCCACAAGGCAAGATACATGGGCACGTGGCCCAGCAGTTAGAACATTTGCCTTTCAAACATGAAACTCAAGTTTAAATCTCACCATAGATTTGTCAGAGAAGTAACCTTGATGCTATCTGCCTGGGGAGAAATTCCAGCATATAACACTGTTGGAAGGAAAGTGTCTGAAAGCCATACCAAGGGTTGACCCAAGCATTGTGAATGAAATTGGTTAGATGAAACTATAGAGAAGTCATCAATGCTTGCACTAGCATAAAGTCAAAAGTCATCAAGACCAACGGTTGGAGTTTACTGGCACTGTTCAACAGCAGATTATGTACTCTCTCCAAAAAAAGAGTTAGGTCTGCTCAGAACTGTTACAGGATGAGTATCGGTATTGAAAAAACAAAAATGTGCCTGAGTGTGTGTCTGCAATAGGGATTAGGTAGCTTCCCTCGTGGCATGCTGTTTGTGTTGTATCATAATGGTTTGGGTTCAATTCTTGATAGTGAATGTGCACTACCGAGAAGTCCTGAAAAAAGGATGAAATGGCCATTCAGTGCTTTCTGCATTCTGTTGAGGTTTCTTGTTCTAGACTTGATGAATTACTATGAAAAATTATTCAAATCCCAAGTCTATCACACACACACACTATATATATATACACACACACACACACACACAGAGAGCAATGTCAATTGTCATCTAAATTACACAAAAATGAAAACAACACTGACATCTCATTTTAACAGATATATTTACCAAAATTACACAAAAATATCTTGAAATACTAAAGAGTAAATTTCTACATTAAAATCACCATTGGTCTATGGTCTCGAGACGACTTTGGAATCTTCTGCAACTATTCTGGACAGTCCCCATGTTTAATTTGATGAATGCTTGTCTTGCCTTCTGTTCATCTTTGGTGCTACAAGAAGTTTTGTTGGTCTCTCAATCAACTCCGCCCCACACATAATAATCAAGGGAGTTGCAGTCTGGGGAGTCAAGTGGCCAGATGTAAGGGGTGATGTGGTTGCAGAAATTGTCTGATAGCCATAACTGGGTTCTTCTGCTTGTATGGTATGGTGCAGAGTCCTATTGCCAAACATAGGGTCGTCCAGCAGCCACCCTATAAAGCCAGGGCAGTACTACCGCCTCAAGGCACTTGATGTAAGCCCTCGTGTGCAGTGTGAGGCTCTGTGGGATGATGAATGGAGGCATAACATCGCCATCACTAGTGATCATCCCAAACACCTTTCTAATTACCATTAGCCCCGTCCAACTCTTTTCAAATCTTCAGACTGATAACCAAATCCTCTGAAATGTTTGTATTAGAGCTTCTGGTGCAAATGACAAACAGTACAGTATACCATTTCCAAATTTCTAACAGAATGAATTGTGTCATGATGCACATTTTCTCACAGATGGTGCCAACTGACCAAAATACTGTGCAGTTGACAAAATCAAAAACAAACAATATGCATGCACAAAATTAAAAATATAAAATGGTGATACTTTATCCGCCGCACACTGTATATATGTGTACGTATGTATGTACAAGAAATCACTTGTACAAATACATGATAAATATAATAAAAAAATCTTAATCAGTACCTCGTGAGACATCTTCAATGAAACCTATATATAGACAGATGAATATGAGCAGGGTGAGAGCAAGATGACATGAAGAGACGGAGATAGATATATAGCGTGATGAGATGTCTAAGCTCTTACAAGAAAAAACTTTAATGACACCAGAAAAACTGTAAAATACTTAGAAAATTTTCCTTGTCTATCTTATTCAACAAAACATGCATAAAGGAAAGATTGTTTCTAACATATATATATGAGAGAGTACTTACTTTGTATTCCTAGAGGCTGAAGGATCAAGTCAATCCTCTTTCACATTTATTAATACAAAAATAACAGGTTTTTCATTGACCAGAGTCTTATGTTATTTTATCCTTTGTTTTGAAGATTACAGAAATGAAACTGCATACAGTAAATACTAGGAAAGCATCAAAGACTTTATAAGTTGATAACAAGAGTGAAGGGCACTTGGAATATAAAACAGGAGTTTTCTTGGCTAAGGTTAATAACCTGCCAGGCACATGGAAATTCCATGGCTGTTGACAACTAAGATAACCCATTTTCTCTACCCTCTGCTCTTCCCTCATTCTCTACACACTTCTTCCCAGTCTCTCTTTTATGGGCATCCAAGATTTTATCTGAAACCTTATACTAACATGGATGAGGTTTCATCTGCCAGAAAATTTTTTTTTTTTTCCTACATTTTATCTTTCTTTTAGTCAACAATGTCAGATTTGTTATATTTCTATGAAAAAATTGGTATTAATAACTTATCTATTAAATTTTCAGGATATATTTATGGGGTGCATGGAATGTATTGTCAGTGCTAGTACCTTTGCAGCAAAGCAGTTGTACTCAGGTGAATTAGGATGCAGAACTGCAGTGGTCCACGGCCTATATCCGATTCTCACATATGGCTCCAAAAAGTCACATAGACACTGCAAAAGTCACACTCTCTTCAACGGCATCAATCTGGCTAAGATGTGTGAAAGTTGTCAAATAGGTCTCCCAATCCGACCGATAAAGGGCAGCATCTCACCCCAACATGCCTGTACCAAGTGGCTATCAACCAATCACCAGCCTGAGTGTAGGAGCTACATCTTAAAGATCAATGACTTTACCAGTGATTGGAGAAACTTTTGAAAGGAAGGACAGGGTAACCTCAACATCTCTAGTGCAAAAAAAACTGTCAAGCCATTGCACTATTTTGCTTTAAATGTCACCATGAACCACAATTACAACAGAGGGGAGTAGTGACCACTTCCATCTTTTCCTTCACACATTTGTTCGTCCCTCCCTCCCAATTTGACCTTTTCAAAAATCCTTCCTGCATTATATTGCATAGGTTTCTCAGTGAGAAAATCAAAACAATTCCTATTCATATGGGCCAATGGTTAAGCATGCTGATCATAAATAGAAACATGTAGTGGCATAACATACAAATCAACAGAACAATAGGCTTGATTCTTTTGTTTTTTATTATTTATCAACCCCTTTCAGGTCATTTAAAGTCAGAAAATATTTTTGGATTATAAGAATTTATTTTTTCAAGATAATGATTTACTGATACAAGTTTTACTAATTAACCCATAGCTGGGGAAGAAAGTGTATTGATACATTCCCCAAGGAAATTTGCATGTAAGTAAAAATAACAAACCCAACAATTAACAATTCCAAACCATTATCCATTACACCGCCTGCACATCCAAGCTTACAGCACCTGGTAATTTTTTGGAGATAATAAGGATTTAATGATGTAAGTCCTATTAATTAACCCATAGCAGGGGAATGAATAGGTGGATTCAAACCTTTCCTAAGAGTATTTGCACATAAGTGAATATAACGAACACAACTGGAATTGAAATTCAGTTCTCCAATTTCCAATTCCAAGAATTACCAATTACACCACAAGTACATTCAAGCTTACAGCATCTGGTATTCCCAAGCGGTCACCCATCTATGTACTGACCAGGCTCAACATTTCCTAACTTCGGTGATCATGCTTAAAATATTGCTGCCACATATGGTCTGGTGCTCCTGTTATTTACCTTGAGCTCCTTGATAAAATCCAAAGAAGAATCAGCAATATTATTGGTCCTGATCTGGCAGCTCGGCTTGAGTCACTTTCCCATTGTTGTAAGGTTGCATTTCTTTGCCTTTTCTAGAAATACTTTTATGCTAATTGTTCAGATGAGCTCTTAGGTATGGTACCTAGACTTTTTGAATTTAAGTGCAGTACCAGACTTACATTAAGATTTCATCAATTTACAGTTGAGCTGGCTCAATGCAACCTGCAAATTCTATGCTAACAGTTTCTTTTCTCGCACTTCTTGCTTGAGGAATTCCCTTCCAGCTCCATGCTTTCCAGCCAACTTTAATCAGCAAAATGTAAATGCAATGTCAATCACTATGTACTGTCCTCCTGATTACTCTTTCCTCTTCCTGCTCATTATTAATGTTTCTGTTCCTAATTCTTCTACACCCTGTTACTGCTTGTGACTTAGTGGATTTACTGCCTTGCATGGGGGTGAACTAGATTAAAAAAAAAAAAAAAAAAAACAACTGGAGTTTCAAAATGATGTGGCCATAAGCCACAGAACAATAGGTAATGACATACAAAGCAATAACCTACAAATACGGAACTGACTATTCTGTACATTCAAAAATTCAATATTTAATTAAAGCCACATGTTACCCACAAAATTCATCTTGTAAGATCTGAATTCAAATACAACACCTAGATTTCGTTCTAGTTTAAACATTCTGGGTTAATAACATAGTTTAAACATCTGTTCTGGGTCTTCAATAACTTCTCAAGGCCATTTATTTTTAGGTCTATTCATCACATTCAAATGAGAAATTCCAATATACAGCCCACCTTGTACTTGAAATAGTTATTTCTTTCCAAAAAATGGTTGGTTCCTTGTACTGCTCCAGATAGTTACTCCTGCCAAACTTTATCTTGACATGAACTACATCAGACCAAAAACTGAGAACTGCTGCCATATCTGGTTGGTTGGGTTTTATGACATATCAACCACTGTAGGTCATTTAATGTCAAATTTAGTTTCATATATATATATATTATATATATATATATATATATATATATATATATATATGTATGTGTGTGTGTGTGTGTGTGTGTGTGTATTAAATATATAGTACTAGTAAACGTATAGCTGGCAACATTATTTTTCCAAAAAACGTATAGCTGGCAACATTATTTTTGGACGTAGTTTATCGCCATACCCAGGACATGGATGTAGTTTATCGTCATACCTTGGACACAGATATATGATGGGAAAAACTGGGAGTTCACTATTTGCCCATAGCTGGGACCATAACAGGTGCTAACACTCTGAGTCAGGGTGGACCTGGGAACACCAACAATTAAGAGGTGGTTACACGCTTCCTCAAAACCTGATCAGAGGCCTAGCTGTTGGATGTAGTTTATCGTCTTACCCAGGATGTTACAATATCTGGGTTAGAACTGCCCTGTGCTCACTTTCCAGTCTTGATAGAGTTCAAAAGCAGTCTATATTGTCTTGTGGGTGATTAATTATTTTTCACTCTACAATCCCTTTCCCACAGTGGTAACATTGCAAACCTCTCGCTACTGTATCACTATTGCCATGTCAAATGTTCTCATGGGCTACTTTCATTAGCTCCACCAATTCAGACCTTCACAGCTAAGACCTGTCATGCCACATTGGGACAAACCATTACCATTCCCTTTGTATTTCATTAATAAAAAGGCAGTTCTATTGAGACCCCTTCCCAATAACCACAAATTTTTGGAATAAACTCCCAAGAGGAGGCTTCTCCAAATTTTAACATCATCAAGTCCATGGTTAATTATTATCTCTCCTACATATCCTTATAATCTGCACTTTTTACCTCCTCCCCCTCTTACATTCATACAACAACCTAACTGGAGTGGCTGTTGGGCTTTGAACTGGAGAAACAACAATAATAATAATGACAACTAGAAAGACAATTTTCCTCTTAATTTTCTGATGAGTCTTAATTCTTAAGTTAATGATTGAATAAACTTATGGCAATTTCTATGACAATAAAATATCCATAGAAATTCCCCTATCGTATCATTAAATATTTGAGCTTAACAACTTTAATAAAATATTGCAATAACAAATACGAATGTTTCACTGAAACAGCTGTTAAACATTTCTAACTTCTCTTCCTTCTTTCTTTCATTTGTTCATTTTCTCACTGAAGCGAAGTAGCAGCTCTGATATACATTTTGTTTTTCCATGCAAACAAATAGTCCGTTATCTATGAGGTATTAGTAGGAGAGATTAAACACTTCCATATTCCCTTTCTTTCTCACTGAAACCAAGTAGTGTCTTTTACCCTCTTTCCTTGCAATCAAATTGGAATGGCTTATTATATATGATGTTATTGGTATGGTGTAACAGTCATGCAAATTAACAAAGAAAGGAAAAAGCACAATTATTATATGATGACAAAAGAAAGTGATCCAACCCTGGTATAAAGCCAAGATTTCAAATACTGATATTCCACGCAAACAAGCCCATCCCACTTGAGAAAACAATAAAAAATAAACATGAAAGAACTTTTCTATTTTCTCAGATTTATTTTTATGTCTTTGAAATTTTGGCTTTATACCAGGGTTTGAACAAAACTTTGTTTTTTTTTTTAATTTTTTATTAATATACTAATTGCAGATTGTGTAACTGATATTGATTCAAAAAGTAGACATGCCAAGTTCAAATTCCAGACTAGTCTGTTACATTCACTTTCACACAAATGCTTTTGCAAGAAGCACAAATTCCATCTCGTCTCTTTCTACCTATGGGTCAAATAGCAGGGCAAACCGATTTATAGCCTTGGTTGGCAACCAGTCTAGGAGGATTCAAAACCAGCTTTAAGTGAAATGAGCTTCATCATGTAATCTTGCTATAGACATTCTATTCTATACAGCTGAAGAACATGTAGTGTACTGATGACCCTAGTGGGTTACAGCACTCATTTTAGTGATACTCAGCTTAGGAAAATGTCAAGAAATCACTAGGTTTAATAAAACTTCAAGCAACAGCAATAACAAAAACAACTACAGTTTCCCTGGATAACAGTGGACAGCAATGCGACTTTAAGCTCAATTCTGTAGAAGGCTTAAATGGTTCCCTTGACCCCAATAAGAGGTCAGGAATTTGAACCATGGATTTACTGAGAACAATGACTATCATTAACTCACTGATCACAGTTAATTTAAATATCTGGTGAGGGGGGGATTTCACCAAAGCCTTCAAGTGCCCACATTTTCACCATAAATTTGTATGTTCAACTTTTTATTACAGCAATAAATACTGACATAACACTGAAATATGTTTCTGCAAAACATTATTGAGAGATTGATGTTTATGGCTTTCTCATGGCCACTGTTTGTACAACAAATGTAAACACTTCCTTTTTTTGCATTTTTTTTTTTTTTAGACTTGACTTTTCAGTCATTGGATAAAGAGTTTTTGAAAAAATTGGCTTTGGGCTCAAAAATTTTCAGTTACATATCTACTTTGTAAGATTAAACACAAAGAATAGTGATTCAGTTTAGTTAACCAAATGCGTGCAAAGCAAGCATCAAATCTAACATCATACTTCTTTTCTTTAATGTGCCACATCCCTTCACAACATTGGTGATCATGTACTTTGTAGCTATTAGTAAATTTTTTCTTTCTGTTATTTCTCCTAAACCTTGATTCATCTTCTTTTTACTCTAACTCACTAAGTAGTTTTGGCTTGTTTTCCTCTGCTCCTCTTGCTGTCCTGTAAGTATAACATTTTCCAAGCACTCTTTCCTCATAATGTACCCTACTAATCTCTTTTTGATATTAAATATAAGTATTCTTTTTTTTCCATTTTCTCTAAAAATTTGTAATTTTTCACATGTTCAGTCCATGGTATTCTCCGCATCTTTCTGTAGAACTACATTTCTGCTGCTTCAAGTTTCTTCTTCATCTGCAAGGAGATTGTGAACATTCACTGCCATATAGGAGGACAGATATTACATAACAGTTCAGTAATCTTTTCTTTGTTTCTAATAAAATTTTTCTGTTTCTTAATATTTTGCTGAGTTTTTGGAAACATCTTTCACTAGCCCAATGTACCTTCAGATTTCAGTGTCACACTTTCCGGCCTCTGTTAAAACACTTTCCAGGTATTTAAATTGTTGTACTAGTTTGATTTTAGCATCTCCAATTTGTAATTTGCAAAAAGGGCTGTTCCTTTTGCTAACAACCATGCATTTTATCTTCTTGCAATTGATGCTTAGTTCTTTCATCTCACTTTCATTTGCTATTTTCTGTAAGAGTTCTTGTAGTTTCCTTTTTATATTAGTTATTAATAGTGTGTCATCTGCATATCTTATGTTAAGATTTTGGCTACCAATCATGAATTCTGGTAGGACTTCTAACTCTCTCAGAATTGCCACACTGTATAGTTTGGAATAAGTCCAGTGAGAAAGACACTTGAAATTTTAGAATTATCAAAACTTAATACGCTAAAATGATGCACTAGGTTCTGGTTGTTAACTAAAGAAAATTTGGTAGCCATGCTCTGGTAGTCTTTTTCCGATCATTTCATCCCAACTAAGGCAATAAAGCCACTAAGACACAAGGGGGTTACTAAATGTGAAAGACTAAGAGAAAAAAAGAGAAATACTATTAATAAAAGAAACGGAATCAAGGATATAGTAGATAGCAATTGATACTACATTTAAATTTTTGAACATCAAAGTTGGCTGGAAAGCAAGAAGCCAGAAGGAAGTTCCACAAGAGAAAAGAAGCTGTTAGCCTAGAACTTACGGTTACATCTAACCAATTCAACTGTAAATTGATGAGACCTTTCCGCCAATCTAGAACTGCGCTTAAATTCATAAAGTCTAGGGATAGCAGAAAGTTCATTAGAACAATTACCGTGAAAGTATTTATAGAAAAGGCACAAAGAAGCTACAGTACATCAGTGGTAAAGTGATTGAAGCCAAGATGCCAGGTCAGAATCAATAACATTGCTGCTGTTTCTTTGGGTTTCATCAAGAATCTCTAAATATATAACAGGAACACCAGACCATATGTGGCATCAATATTCAAAGCATAGATGAAAGGTAGACTTATAAATATGTAAGATAGATTCTAGAAAAATTGTCTAGCACAGCGCAGTGAACTAACTTTATAAGCAGCAGACCCAGAAATTGATTCAATATCATCTCTTCACTTCATGTCAGTGAATGTTAGCTCAAGAAGGTGCAATAAGTCAATTTTTCCTGTTAACATCAGACATGCTGATAGAAGACAGAAAGATGCCTCTCAGATAATTAATAGAGAGAAGTTTTGTTTTGGAGGCATTAAAATTATCAAGCCATTCCTTGCCCCAGTTAACAGCAGATTGGAGATCATTTTCGAGATCAGCTGCCAAGTTGACCTTATCAAACTGATCAGACTTCTTATTGAAACAGGAGTAAATAGTCATGTCATCAGCATAGATACAGAATTGAGAACTGATGCTATCAAAAAGACCATTGATGAAAATTAGGATCAAAGTAGGTACAAGGATAAAGCCCTGGAGGGCACCTGCATTAATGCAAAAAGATCTAGAAGAGTGGCCATTCAGGACACCTTTCATTTCATAATTTGGTAAGAAAGCCTGAATCAGTTAGTTTGAGACTAGGTAATAAATTCACAAGGTTCATCACAAGTTCATTGACAAATTAGAGCTGATTTTTCTCTCTTTAGGAAACAAAAAATACATTTGAAATCAGTATTAAAAAGTAACCTGTTCTTAATATATACAAAAACACATCTTAATTTCCCTGTATCAAAATTGTAGAGAATCAGATAGAAGGCTCAAGATCAAGTTGAAGTGAAATCTGTTTCAGTAACTGGGATGAGAAAAACTTATTTGCAAGTTTAGTTCAATTGTAAAGCAAAAGACATGTAGCCAAAAGGTTTGTGGTTCCAGCTTTTATGTTGAATACATGAATGAAAAATTAAAAAAAAAAAAAAAATCGTTGAGTATCTTCATCACAGCTAATGCTTTCTTTAGTCTTTTTTTAAGATGGTTCTAGATTCAAGCAAAAGTTAAGCAGCATTGAACCCAGTCAGTACTTAGATGAGGGACTTCTTGTGAACACCAGGGTAATGTAAACAACCTCATACAATCCAAAATATGTCTCAGCTTTAAATAATCTACAATGGGTCATAAAATGTAAAAAAAATCAAGTCTATCACATCTCGGCCAATGTATGATTTGGTCTTCTTTCTCTTTCTGCAGATGGTTCAATGCAAAATCAATTAAAACAAATAGAAAGCAATCCATGAACCATTATTGCTTGAATCTAGAATAATCTATAAAAGAGAAAAAAACAAAATACAAGGTGAACGATAGACATGAAGGAAGTCAAAGGTCACATGAGTTAAAAGAAGTGTGATTAAAAACAAAAAGATAAAGATACTCATTTCAATAACTCATGGTATAATGACAAGGACTCATATCAAAATTTCCACCGAACAAAAAAAAGAAAAGTTTCTAATTAATCATGGATTATTTTTTCCAACACATGCAAAGGTGTGCTGGGAAAAATAATCACATTTTGTTATCTCTAAATTTAAAGCTTCTTTTCTGATATTTGTTTCCCCACAAGAGAAATAAAATTAAAAACAAAAAAAAAAAAAATCAATAAATGTTGGTGATGCTTAATTGATAAAATGAAAGTGTTAAAAATGTTACTCTTTCAAAAATATTCACTTACGAAAACTTGGCTTATATAAATACTTACAATAATATATATTTCAGGGAAAATTATGACAAAGTAGAAAAAGTTTTGTATGACATGTTTTGTCCTTTAGGATTCAATCAGACTAAAGTAATGTTTACACTGATACAACTACACATGTGCACAAAGGAGAGGAGGCCACTAAAAATGTTAAATTTCATTTTTTTTTAATATATGTTTTTGGGCATGTAGCCAATATTATTTGCTTTGAACAATTTTTGTCAAATTTTAAATGATTAATTTAGACATCAAAATAAAGCTCGAGTTTGTTTTCAACATGTTCTATTAAAGTTATTGGATTTATTATAAAAACTGCAGTCTGAAGTTATGCAGATTAAAATAATATTAATTTAAGGCCTCTGAAATCTAATAAAAGCTTCTTTTCTTTTCCATAATATTGGTTGAAACCTGGTTAATGGAAAGGATCTAAACAATACTGAAAAATAGAAAATAAGGTTATTGAGTGAGGGGAACGTTCACATTGGAGATATCAAAAGGAGCATTGCAGAGATCATTAAATGATAAAAAGGGACCATTGAAAATATATCTAAGTTGAGACCTAAAGCAAAGGAAATGGATTTAAGAACCTCCTCAAGTCAAACATAAACTAAAAAACAACCAATTTTGATCAGTGCTCACATCTTTGAATAGGCTGGAATTGAGGGAATGAAAAAGGACAAAAAAAAAAAAAAAAAAAAGCAGAATACTTTGCAAATTGGGATCTGTCAAGAAATCTAATAAAGCAAATTTTAACCTCTACCACACTTGAGGTGAAAAGTGTCACCATAATTCTCCCCTTTTGCATGCTGTAGGTGTATTCTGTCACCTTGAGAATAAACACTTGTCAACCATTATTTCCAACATTTTAAGCTGGAAACCACTTACTGGAACAAGGCTAAACTTCCATATTTCAACACTGTTTTGAATTCTTCTACACTCTACATGAGGTATAATGTCAATTAAATCCACGTTAATTTTTGTGATTTTTTGTAAACAAAAATGGCTGCATCAACATCCAATAGATACTTTATTCAGGCACCTTTCTTTGATTCAGACTCCAGAAATGATTTTAAAGGATTTAACTCAAGCACACATTGATGGTGAAGTGGTCAGGAGATGATAACCACACTAGTGACATGGAGGAAAGCTATGATGACGACTAGGTAAAAGTACCGAGTGACTACTATTATCCACAGCTGACTAATTTTATGGAACTTACTGGCCCCATGGATGTACCAGACAGCCTTTCTGAAGGTGGATTATTTTATCTATTTATAAATGACAAATAATAACTTTGTCAACAAGACAAATAAATTTGCTTGTCAAGTGAAGGAAAGACAAAACAAATGCTGGTGTCTTCTCGTATGCAAACAAGTGGAAGCACATCAATTTCTTGACAAAATGAAAGAGTTCTTAACCATTTTGCTTCTTATTGCATCCAAGAACTCCACAAGAAGTAATAAAAGTTAAAGTATGTTAAATTGTTAATGTATTTGTTTTTTTGTGTTCCATTTTTTTGTTTTCAACATCAAGACATGCATGCAAAATGTAATTCATTACATCAAAATATTACTCATACATTATTTTATTATTATACAAAAAATAAGATCTATATACACAGTAGATGTTCATGTTATTGCATCCTCAAAAAAAAAAAAAAAAAAAAAAAGAATGCAGTTGCAGGGGAACAATTCTAAAAAGAATTTAGTGTGGCAAAGCTTTTAAAGTAACTTAGGCCAGGAAAAACATGATAATTGAATTTTCTTAAGTAATTTTTATGGACAAATCTCTGGCAACACTCAATTCAATGAACCTGATGGATGGGCCAAAGCATGGATTTTATCTGATGTAGATGAGCCTGTGGCTAAAAGAAGGCCACAAAGTGAAATTGTTGATCAAACAATTACTGAACTATTCAAAGGAGTTCAACTGAACAGTACTAACTATTGCAATCCCATTGACAAGACTTTCTTTGAATGGTACAAGTTACAATATACAGCCTAACAATTTCAAAGTGAAGTGTGTATTTATGCATGACAATGCTCCTTCTCATATATCTAAGCTTACACTTGAATTTATTTTTAACATAAAACATTTACAGGAGAGAAGATAATGGAATGACCACCGTTTTGTCCTGATCTGAATCCAATCAAAAATCTATGGTCAGTTGTGAAGATGAAAATATATGAAGGTGGCAGACATTATGACAGCAAAACAGGCTTATGGGAAGCATTAAACCAACATGTCTGAAATTGAACCTACTGAAGTAAACAATTTAACAAAATGAATGGATAAATAGATTGTTGGATGTTATTGAGAAGCAGGGTCATTATATCAAGATGGAAATGCTTCAAATACTTTTCATATACACTTGTTATTTGTTCTATTATAAATACAAATAAAATGCATGCAACATCACAACCTAACATGTGCAAGTGAGATATTTGCGTGGTCGTCTATAACGATTTTTACGAGCGTGTCAATAATGGCAAACACATTCAGGAAACTTTCATTGCAGATAGATTTTACTTAAAGGAATGATTAATTAGCTTATCTTCATAACCTGCCTGGTGGCAAACGCTGCTGGTGGCGCCAGGGGGTGGCGATCCCGCCATAGCTACCGAAACTGTGATATCACCCTGGTCGGCGACTGATGAAGACAGGGTATCGCACGTGCTAACACACGTTGTATGTTAAAAAAAATAAATGTTGATCAATTGTTGATGGTTTTATTATCATGTTCTTAAAGTAAAAAGCGATTTTCTGGATTTGCATAATAACTTCAGACTGCAGTTTTTATAATAAATCCAATAACTTTAAAGAAAAACTACAGAAATTTAACTCGAGCTTTGTTTTGACATTTAAATTAATCATTTAAAATTTAATAAAAATTGTTCAAAGCAAATCAGAGTTATTAAGGTTTATGTGATTTGCATAACTTCAGACAAACGAGATTATCCACAGTAAATTTACATCCAGATTCTTACAAATATTTCACCTTTCTTAGCAGATTTGCTATTATCACAATGTGGGATATTTAATAACAAAAATAATAAAAACAACCAAAAAGAAACTAAATGAAATCAGCTTGACCATATACCCAAAATATTTTTTTTTAATTTACATATACAGTTAAAATAAACAGCGCTCGTCTCCTTTGTGTGCATATGCTGGTGGATCAATGTAAATATAACTTTAGTCTAATGAAGTCTGAAAGGATGAAACAGATCACATGAAAACCTTTTCCACTTTGGCATAATTTTCATTAAAATTGTTGTTGATATTTTAAACTTCCCTTCCCAAATATATATATCCAGATGATTTGCATATGTTGTGTAACTTGCCATATTAATTACTGCAGAAACATTCAAAATTCTGAGTTTAGCTACAACCTGAAATAAGATTGATTTTAAAACAGATTTATAGCAGGAATATTTCCCAGAAAGTTACAATGATTTTTAAATTGCTGAACAAGAAATAAAAAAAGGTTTTGCTGCTTGAGTCAGCTATGAGAGCCTGTGATTAAATTCTCCAAACATCCTTAACTACACACACGCACATTTTTTATATATATATATATATATATATATATATATATAAGGATAATGTACTGGATCTGACAGTTAATAACATGCACTTTCAGCAAGTCAGGAAAAATTATTGCTGAAAAAAGAAAATTCATATATTCAAAATTCAATTTAAATGCTTACCCAAAATACACTAAAATGTTTTTCCTAAATATTTCCTGTTCAAATTGTGGGGTTGGCAGTATCTTACACGCAATCAAATATATCAGATAACCAAAATATATTCAAAATATTAAAAGCTGTTTCTTGAGAACCATTTTTTTTTCCCTTAAGTCTCAAGAAAACATTTTTATGCTGGAGTAGAGCAATAAAGAAAAACAGACTGAATCAACTTGCAGAAATAGACATCTTGAATGAATGTGATTTAATAACATCTGTACTGAGTGAGTATAGAAAAATTCACACTTTTCATATCTCGAACATCAGTACACATCACATTGCTTACTGATGACTAAGTTTTTAACATAATTTGTTTTTTTGAGGGGAAAGGGGATGTTGTCAACACTGCAAATAGACATTTCAATTCCAGCTCAGAGTGATAATGCCATATCTCATCATCAGTGATGATGCAGTCCCGGAAACTGTTACATTCTGCCTTAGAGTCAGTAGAGAGACTTACATGCAATGTTCTTTCTATTCTTATGTAACTATCCATGGGAGCACAAACTTTGTAGTGTCCCGACATTGCTAGCACAGTTTGCAGTGTTCTTAAGCTGTGCATACATCCAATGTTTGATCAACATTATTGTTTTTTTCAAGAATTCAATGATACCTCTGTTTTGTAGGCACTCTCACATCAACTAATTGTAACAAGGCAAAAAAAACAATATATAGGTTATTAGTGGGATGGTCCAACCCCTTATCACCAGCATCTGCCTCTAACATTGTGGGCCAATATAATAGCAATATAATAACCATTACTTTGAGGACAAAATTGGAAAGTCCATTGTATTATTCCAACAATTATTGGGTGGGTGGTAATAGTTAGGTTTCAAATTATTCTAGATGTAACTAAGTTCTAAGCTAACACATTTCTTGCTTGTGGAACTCTCTTCCAGCTTCTTACTTTCCAGTGAAAAGCTTTAAAATCAGAGATTATGTTGTGGTCCAAACAACAATAAACTTTAAAGATCCAAGAAGATGTGTTCCTTTTTGCCACACAAGCTCCTGGAGCCTCTAAAGATAGATGAAGTTCATTAAGAAAAGAAAGAAAGGAAAAGATTCTGCATCACTGATATTGTTAACAGAAAGCAAATCAGAAAGGTATAGATTTCTTGGAACAACTTCAAAAGAATTAACATGTAAGCACACAGATAAATAAAAAAAAAATTTTAAATATAAAAAACTTTTTCAAGAAAAAAAAAAAAAAAACAGTAAAGAAAGACAAGTAATATCGAGGTGGGGTATAAATGAATTACCAGTTCTTCCAGGGCAGGTATCCAAAAATCTCAGAATTAGCATCTTTCTTCCTGTATTTAGTTTTGGCATCCAACATGATGCCAAAAAAAGTGTCTGGAGAAGGAACAAAACCAATTTCTTTATCTTAAATCCTTAAAAACCCTTTTTTAATAATCACAAATCCTTGTGATTTTAAACAGAAAAAAATAATTAAAAACATTTTGGCACAGTCAGCTGAACAATAAAAATTGTAATTTATTGTTATTAAATATGCAGCAAACAAGTTTTCCTTTTTTTTTTTCCCCTATACTCGCCTGATATCAACATGCAGGTGCACGGGTTTCATTATTCATTTTTTTCTTTTTACTAGTTTTTCTTTTATTTTGTTGCTTACTTATTTTAATTAAAAACATTCATTTTAAATTCTATGACCATTAAGTAAACAGTATGAATTGAAAAAGAGTAAACTTTTGACAAGACAAATCTCAGATATAAACAGCACTGTGCCTACCAGGCTACAAAAGCTGATCAGCAGACATCATTTTAGAAAAATGATGAAAAAGGAGAAATATGAAAAAGGAGAAATAAGAAAAAAAACAAAAAAAAAAAACACAAACACACAATTAATAAGGTTTCAGTTCAAAAATTGAGAGATGAGGAATTATTATTATTTTTATTTTTGTTGTATACACATTTCCTTCTGAATCTCAACCAGAGACATAAGGTTAGAAATAGCTTCATGGCATTTTCCACTGATCATTTTTATAAAAAGAGAAAAAAAATTTTAAAATTCCTAAGATCACACACATTTTACATAGATAAAATCCTTCATAATGTGTAAGCTGTTACTTGTTAGTAATATTTTTTGTATTTCTTTAAGGCATTGGCTACCAGAAACCGCTTCAATGAGTCTATTGAAACCTTTTCCAATCAATCCAAGGGCTCCAACTACAACTGGAATTATTGATGTCTTTATGTGCCACATTTTTTAGATTTCCACATCAAGATCCTTGTATTTTGATAGCTTTAAAGATACATTACAATCTGCAAAGACTGTCATGTCAATAAGAAAGCACTTTCTATTTTTGTGGTCTTTGGTCACAGTGTCTGTGCAATTAGCTTTGATTGTTCTGTGTGTGTATTGTAAAGTCCGATAAAATTGTTACAGGTCCTATCTCTGTAACTGGGTCTGGGTGATGTTCACACTAGTTTCTGACAGTTTCCTTCTAGTAATAGTCACATATTTTCCAGTGTAGATATTAGCCCACTCTATCATGCTGATTTTTATATTCAGTGGGTGCTAACACCATGCAACTTGATAAGAGATGCTCAACTGTTTCTGGCTATTTATCACAGAATTTGCATTTCAGGTTAACTCATCATCATCATCATTATTATTATTATTATATAATTTGCGATTTGAAGCAGATGAATTGAATAAAGTATTTGTTTTGAAATTCAAAGAAGGTTATCAAATATGGAAACAGGACTGAAAGTACAATAGCTGGAAGACTGTGAGGTGAGTATAACAACCCAAAAAGATCCTGCTAGTCTGAATAGCAATACATAGAATCACTTAAGACTATTATGTCTGTTCCTAATGGATGTAAACAATGTGGCATGGAGTAAATATCTCATAACAAAGAATGTAGAAACATGACTGAATTTGAAGGATGTCTGTTCGTCAGATATCATAGTTTAATAGGTAAGCCATTATCCATCTCAGTTAAACTCCCAAAAATAGGGATTTAAGTTCAAATCTTAATGGAGCTTCATCCTTTATTTCCAAACCACTCTACTTGCTTAGAAGGAGATCTATTGCATTTTGAAATAGAAACTATGAGGCTTGGGTGAGTTGCAGTGAGTGGTTCACTGACAGTTTTCATTTTGGACTTGAAATTTGTTTCAGTAGATTTCAGCATAGATTTTATATTGAAAATCATGAGAGGAGGGGGAAAAAAAAGTATGATCAATGGTCAGAAATTAAGTCATACTAATATAATAGGGTTATTATATGTATAATATAAAGGCACTGTTAAACATTGTACAACAAAAATGAATTGAAAAATCAAGATTGATTGACTGATTTTTTTTTTTTTTACAGCTTATTAACCCTTTGTAGGCCAAAACACATTTTTGGGGGATTGTAAGAATAATTATTTGTTGTGGTTGAATATGGCATTAACAATGTTTTGGAGGTAATTATTTTTCCAGATACACCTATTATTTAACCCATAGCTGGGGGGAGAAGATATGGATTCATAACTTTCTCAAGGGTATTTGTACATAAGTGAATGTAACTTGACCGGAATTTGGACTCGGCTCTCTAAGCCAATATCCATTACACCACCTGTACATCTAATTAAAAATCAGTAAGAAAATTAATGAACAGAAATTAAATCGTATTTCTGTTAGAATAAGGGTATTTTATGCATAATAAATATTAAAGGGAAAATAAATAAGCAAATTATTGTTAAACAATTCAATAAAGATAATAGCAAAGGAAATTATTATAAAAATGTCTGTTCAAGTGACATTATAAAACTTTTACAAACACTGCAAAAGCTTTTGAAGGCACTTTCTTAAATTTATCTTACTTTTCAATGAAAAAATACAAGATATTTACAAAATCATGTTAGGATCATATACATCTAAGCACTCACATCTCACCTCTCATCCATTTCCATGTTGGTCTTGCAACCTGTCAGTTCAAAAGCACCTCCATATATCAAGGTCTTCTGTTAGTATAAGTAGCGAGATTGTATCCATCACCGACTTGCTAGGCTTGGCACATAGCTTACCATACCTAGTATTCCCCGTCAGCACAGTCATCTGCATATCTTGTTAAGATTACACCCATTGATAATAAAACCTAGTAGGGTATCCAGCTCCCTTAGGATAAGCTCCCTTCTACACTAGTAAAATGTATCTGTTCATTGGTATTGGTGTGTGGGAGTATAAGAGAGAGAAATACCAATATATACTTATCAAATGTTGCAATAAGAGAGTTGATGTTTTTCATACTGAAGCCACTAATATTGATAGGACTTTAAATTTAACCCACTTTGGGCAAGTGGGGAAAATGCATAGCTGAAGAGTTCTTCATTTTGTTACATCTTGACTTTTGTTCGGATATTGTTCTACATCCTATCACCATCTTGTTTTACTTTACACAGTTTGAGCAATATCAATTTTCCAGATTTTTCTATGTACATTCAAAATATTAGGACAAAAGAATAATTACTGGAAAACAATTCAAAAAAGGAAAGGAATTGTGGAAACCTAGGATTGTAAATAGAGGAATATAACTGGGATGGGAGGGGGTCTTTGAAACTTCTACATGCCATGTCCCTTCAGGACATTGGCGATCATGGCTCTCCACAATTTCCTGTCTTTTTTTAGCTCTTAGTAAATTTTGTTTCTGCTATTTCTCCTAAATCCTGTTCTGCCATTCATTTACACAAGCTCATTAGGTAGGTTATGCACTGTTCTCCTCTATCCCTCTTGCCTTCAATATGTCCTATGAGTATCGATTTTTCCAAGCCATCTTTCCTCATTATGTGCCATGGAAATTTCAACTATCTTTTTCTGATAGTAAGAAAAAGTGTCCTTTTGGTCTCCATTTTTTCTAAAACTGTCATGTTTTCTAAAACAGATGGTATTCTCAGCATCCTTCTGTAGAACCACATTTCCATTACTTCAATTCTCATCATTTGTGAGAAGATTGTGAGCATTTGCTGCCATATAGGAGGATTGACATTACATAACAATTCAGTACTCTTCTTCATTTCTATCAAAATTTTTCTGTTTCTTAATACTTTACTTAGCTTTTGGAAGGCATCTTTTTCTATCCCAATGCTCCTTCAGATTTCAGTGACATACTTTCCATTTTCTGTGAAAACACTTCCCAGATATTTAAATTGCTGTACTTGCTTGATTTTGATATCCTCAATTTGTAATTTGCTTGTTGGGCTGTCTCTTTTGCTGACAATTATACATTCTGTCTCCTTACAATTGAAGACATTGTGTAGGGATATTTAGATTCATGCCTTTTCTCAAAGCATTAATGAAAATAAGAACAGCTGATAAGAGCTAGCTGAAATCATGTTAGAGATTCTATTTTCAGATGACATTTCTGCTATGCCATTTTACTTTTTGGGGATTTTATGTTACGCGTTTTCATCATGGCATTTCAATCTCGCACACAGTTATAAATACCACTTCTCTTGTGTTACAAAAAAGTTGCTTCAGCAACTTCTTTTATAAAATCAAAAAGAAATATTTTAAATTTAGAAATTCTCTAAATAAAATTTATTAAAAAGACATACAATCATGTTTTTAAACTACACATAAATATGCAAGTTTGATTAATGACCATAGACAAGAAATTAGTTCTCTTATGTATAAATAAAATTTTAGATGCTAAAATTTTGTTGGTCTAACCAAGAACAGATTTTTAAAAATTCTGTTATTTGGTCAGATTCTGAAATGTAGCTTGAGCAGATAACTTTTCAGCACACACTCATCTATGTGTAAGTTTGACTAAACATGTATTAATTAAGAACTATAATCTAAATACATATTGGAGTGGGTGCTGAAAAGTTATTGATAGAGCCCACTTGCCAAGATTAGATCGAATGACCAAACAACATTTTGGAACAAATATATTCTTGGTTCAGAAGAGTAATTATCAGCACCCCATCATTTGTATCTGTATGTGCATCTAATTAGCTGTGTACTAAATTTTCCTGTAACGATTTGAAACAGAGATTTATTGATAAATATATATATATCTCCAGTTAAGATGAGAATGAATAGAGTACAATTCCAATGTTTATAACTTTTAATTTAAAAGAGGCCTCAATATAAAGTAGAGCAAAATATTATTCATTTTAGGATATTAAATCAAAAACATGTAAAAAAAAATCACTACACAATTGTAATCATGTAGCAATTTTTAACGTTTTTGATTTAATATCCTAAAACAAATAATATATATATATATATATATATATATATATATATATATATACACACACACACACAACTGCTTAGTCTAGCACAAGTATGCAAGTTACGGTACATATCATTCCTTAATGGTCACCAATCTAATATCTAAATACTGTTCTGGTTCACAGCTGCTTAATTTAGGTAGACCTCTACTTTCAACATGTGTGTGTGTGTGCGTGGACACATTTGTGTTTCAAGTAAAAAGAAGTGGCTGAAATACTTTTGTAATTTTCAGTAATGAAATGCTTTATTTTCATACACACAAACACACGCTCACATGTAGTTATACTTACTATCTCTCTCACACACACACATATATATATATATACATACACACACAGAGACGGGATTATTGTTCTTGATAATGATTGATACAGTCAAAAAGTACTTGAACAAAAAAACAGAAGAAACATGAACTTCAGACAGATTACTCGCAATCTTGATCCCAATATATAACATCTTATTAAAAAACATTCCCTTTAACCATTACAAATGACATCACCATGGACTCTTTAAAAGTTTCAACTTTTTAAAGAATACCAAGATGTAGCCATCAGTATCTTGTCTACCACATGGACAGCATATGCTTCTTGAAATATATATTTATAGGTGGGTGCATAGTGAAGTGGTTAGAACATTAGCATTCCAAGCCTGAGCAGAGGTTGAAATCTCACCATGATCAATTTGTCAAGGTTATTAATGATAATATCAGCTTGGAGATATAATTCAGTGTGCAACACCATTGAGAAGTACATGAAAACCCAAAAATGGGTTGAACAAAGTCTTATGAGCTGTATGGGAGAAAACAATGGCTGTGCTAGCACAAAGTCACAAGTCATCAAGCATACAGACTGGCTTTGTTCAGATTATGCACTCTGCCAGCTGCCTACCATCAGGATGGCTGATTCTGAACTCAAGGAGAGCAACACACTATGGCCTTCTTGACAAGAAGTGGACCAACTATATAGAGTCAATTGCTACATCTTCTGCAAGGAAGGTTGGTAATGACAATTTTTTTTTTTCTAGCTGAATCCATCTTGCATATTTATAAATCTACCATTCACCCATGCATTGAATCCTGTTGTCATATCTGGTCTGCTCCTCCTGCTATGCATCTTGAGATGCTTGACAAAATCCAGAGAAGGATCTGTAATATATTTGATCCTGACCAGACATCTCATCTTCAGTCACTTTATCACTATACTACACAATTACATTTCTCTGACCACCATGGCAATATTTTCTAGCATAAACATGGGCTCACCTCTTGCTCCAATTTTATGTAATTTTTATATTTGTCCCTTTGCAAGCAAAATCTAATAATTTTGCCAAACCTATGATATACTGATGATGCAGTCGTATTCATGAAAAACCTAGGTTAAATAAAAAAAATCTTAGAGAAACCTTTGCTAAAGACTATTTTGCCAGTCATTTATAACCTTTCATATAATCTTGATGTTTTATTAGACTGTATTAGTCAATTTATGTATATTAAAAAAAACAAAAAAAAAACACACAAGCAAATATTTTTATCTTCATTTTCCATGTGAATATCCTCACAAATAAAAAAATAGCTATGAAGAACATGAATGAAAATAAATATCTTCTTTATAGATTTGTATGACAAAACAGTAATGATTTTCTAAACAATGTCATTGACAAGCAGATATAATTAACTTTAAAGAGTTTTTGAAAAAAATAAGCCAACAATCCAAATATAAAAAAAAGTTAATAAATTGTAACCAAATGTATCTTTTACATAAACAAGATGAAAAAAAAAAAAACATTAAAAATATAATTTTTATGTAGGTATATCACTTAATGATTGCAATAAATACCTATAATTTACTGTGTTGTAAGAATAGAAAAACAATGACAACCATTCTCTTAAGTGTAAGACTTGTTATTCTTCTGCTACCAGAATAGTTATTCACCTGATGCAGTCTGCCTAATCCTGCGTCTCTGGATTCAACATTCTCTTTTTTAAGCTGAAAGATGTTATGAATATTCTACATATACTTCAAGCTCTTTTTTTTTTTTTAAACTGCCATAGCAAAAACATTCTCAGCCTTCTCTGTGTCTCCTAAAGATAACCAGTTTTTATTTATTCTTTTTACTTCCTGCCCTTTGTAACTCGTGGGTCTTTTCAATATTCATCCCAATCCTTGTTCTGCCATCCATTTACACAAGCTCAATTACTACTTTTTTTTTTTATTTTAATCAAGTTCACCCCAAGCAAGGAAGTAAAGCTACCAAGGTACAAGGGGTTATTAGGTGTGGAAGAGTTAGAAACAGGAAAATTGCTAAGGAGCAATAACAGAGGAAGAATATCCATGAGGACAGTAGATAGCAATTGACATTGCATTTAAACTTTAGCAGGTTAAAGTTGACTAGAAAGCATGGTTCCAGAAGTGCAAGAAAAGAAACTTATGATAGAATTTATAGTTACATCTAGCAAGTGAAATCTAGCAGGTTACATCTAGCAAGTGAAATACTGTAAATTAGTGAGACCTCATTGCCAGTCTAAAGAGCAATATTTATTCTGTTTAATACACAGAAATGTGGCACATGGCCAAAGGGGGATTGGGGAAAAGGACAGTCTTCTGTCTTAACTATAACTTAGCTAGCCACAAACACTGACCCAATCATACAAACAATATTCCTTACACCAAAACAACACATTCATATGTACTTTTCTTACCACATCCAACATAATACCTCATTGTCTCTATGAAAATACTAACTAGTCTCCATATTTACAATTCATTGTTTGTGGGGTGGGGGGAATAAAACAATTCTAAAATCTAACCCCAATGAGTATTTACAATATGAATGCAAAACTATTTACAAGAAACTAAAAAAAAATAATATTAGTAATAAAACCCCCACAATCACTAAGAGCTTATCCAAACAATTACCATGAAAGTATTTATAGAAAAGGCAAATGGAGGCAACCTTACAGTGGTGGAGAGGTGAGTGAAACCGAGATTCCAGATCAGGGCCAATAGTATTGCTGATTCTTTGGATTTTATCAAAGAGGTCTAGATAGATAGATAGCAGGAGCACTGAACTATATGTGGCAGCAATATTCTCAGCATGGGCGAATAGTAGACATACATATGTAAAATAGACTCTGGAGAGAAAATAACCATCAAACACAACACAGTGAATCAAATTTCCTAGCAGTTGACTTAGCAATATATTCAATATAGTCTTTTCTCTTCATGCCTGTCTCTCTCTTGAAGATCAGCATCAGCCACGCTGATGAAAGGCAGAGAGGGTTCTCTCAGATGATTAATAGAGAGCTGTTTAGCAATAGGTAAGTTACTTGCTACTTCCTTCTGTCTCTCTTGACTTCAATATACCCTGTGAATGCTAAATTCTCCAAGCCTTTTTTCCTTATTATGTGTCCTGGAAATTTTAACTATCTCTTTCTGATTCTAAGTATTGTTTTTGTTTTGATTTTCCTTAAATCTTCCTTATTACTCACATGGCATTTCTAAAAAAAAAAACAAAAAACTGATAAACAAAAAAAAAAAAACGTTTCTCTTTTCCAATATTCACAATAATGACTAATGGTGACTAAAAGTACTCAAACAAAAACATCAAGGACTTTGGACGATTTCTTTATAAATTTGATCCGAATGTGTTACAGCTTACTGGAACAATGTTCTAAAATACTGAACAGACAGACTTTCTTAGTTTTAATAAAACATGTCTGCCTGAATTCTTACTGACTATATATATATATATATATATATATATGAGAAAGGTTTTATGTAACAGATACACACATGACTAAACATATTGATACTGACACACTAACCTAACACTTTCACTGATCTTTTTTTTTCCTCTCTTATTTTTTGCTTCTATAAATAACATCATCTGGTAGGCACAGTCATAACACAAATGGAATGTTCAATTCATTGATTGTCTCAGCTTGACAATAGGTTCTGTCACACCACCATGAGTGTATAGGCTAAAAGAGAACAGCTATTGATTACCAAACGAAATCAATTTAAGACAATGATAAGAGGGCTGACAGATCATATTTCCCACCCTATCACCGCTGCCTTGGTTTCATTCTAACTATTCCCTTTGTTGCTCAGTAGACATTGTCTTTTACTCAACATTTTTTGCCTCTGAATTTATCTGCTTCTCTCTGATCTAGAAATCTAAATGCATGTTCCTCATCTGGATAAATCAACTCTCAAATCGTTAACTTTGTCATCCCTAAACTTTTCTGACAAGTTATATTTAAAAACATTTTTAAGGATAGGCAACACACACACATACATACAAAATACTGAAAAATTCTAAACTCCTTCAAAAGGAGTGCTGAAAAATTCTCAATTCACTCCTTCAAGAAAGGTACTGAAAAATCCTCAGCCCACTCCTTCAAGAGGGGTACTGAAAAATCCTCAGCCCACTCCTTCAAGAGGGGTACTGAAAAATCCTCAGCCCACTGCTTCAAGAGGGGGTACTGAAAAATCCTCGGCACACTGCTTCAAGAGGGGGTACTGAAAAATCCTCACTCTACTCAAGGAGGTGCCGATTAATTCTCAAACTACTTCAGATGTTTGGTCATTGAAATACTAATTCAGGGAAAGTGGTTTGTTCAGAAATTTTCAGTGTTCACTTATCTATATTACAAGCACCCCCCACCCCGACTTCAACATCTAAAATTGATGAGCATTTCTAGACCCAAAAAAATTAAACTTGTGTTCAATCTTTTGCAACAGCTTACAGGGATACAATAACTGCAGAAAATTATGCCATGAAATTATATGTTACAAAAATGTGACATGCTAAATAATCAAGCTAATAATACTGTCATTTTTCAAGCCTTCCCCATCAGAAGATCAATGTCAATATTTGACTTCAAAGCAGACATAGGCAAATCTTTTGGTCTGGGAACACTCAAGAAGTTTCCATCTAATTTTAATTGCTTCTTTATTTTATACCATTTCAGATAGTGGATAGCAGAGAGACCTATGCTAATCTAGCTTTTCTGTAAAAGTGAAGGAGTGTGATGTTACTTTCAAAAAACAGGGGATGTATATAAAGATGACGGGTACAGAATTTTGAAAAGCTTCTTGATAGTTTGTGACCACATCATGTTGAAACACCAGTTCCTGTACAAACACTAAAGTTAAGCAACAATGAATCTGATCAGTACCTAGATGGGTGACCACTTGGGAATACCAGGTGCTGAAAGCTTTGATGTTCTAGCAGTATGGCTTGATATTGTTAATCGGAGAGCAAAGTTCCTGCCGAGTTATATTCACTTATGTACAAATAACCTTGGGAAAGATATGAATCAACCTCTTCTTGAGCCAGCTGTAGGTTAATTAGTAAGACCTGTATCACTAAACCATTATCAAAAAAAATCTTACAATCTAAAAATATATTCTGGCTTTAAATAACCAGCAAAGGGTTGATAAGCCACAGAAAATGAATCATTAAAAAAAAAAATTAAAAAAAAAACTTTTTGATAGAACCAAGAATTTTCAGCACATTGATATTGTACAAGAAAGAAAGAAAGATACACTGACAGGCAAATCTACAAGAAACAAGTTTGGGACAACAGGCACCTGCATCCTTATCCAAAACCTCTACCTGGAAGAAAATGTCACTGATAAGCCAACATGATGATAAATATTTTTTTTTTTAAGTATAGCAGTATTAAATGGAAAAAAACAAAAACCCAAGGCAGAGTATGTTATTTTCAGTGACGTTCTTGCAATTGAAAACTTAAAACTACCAACATTAAAAAAATGCATCCAAGATGAAATATATTGATCTCATTGGAAAAATTGTGGAAAATTTTCAGAAAAGAAAAGTAACAGATGGATTACTTAAAGAAATTTCTTAGTAAATTAACCACACATAAGAAATTTCAATTTGGATCCTTCAAGTTGCTTATCTCATATATATATATATATATATATATATATATATATATATATATATATATATATATATATATATATATAGCAAGTGGCTATTGACTTGCAAAGCAAGTATGACCATAACTGACATGTCCAGTCCTTCACTTAACTCCCCACCACAACGCTGCATTTATCAGTTGTGTGAATGACAGTGGCTCAAAGCCAGCCATTGATCTGCATTTCCTGTCACATATGTAGAATATCAAATCTTCTCTGGGTAGTAGAAGGAGACTTTGATCATCATCACTTCCAATGTGTCCTTTCATATACCTTGTCAGGCTTAATCTAGACTTACACACCCTAGGGCAGGTCAGGCATTCTAAGCCTGCCTTTACGAAATCATCATATACAACAGACTGTTGATATTGGTGCAACCACTGGTGACTGAGCAGACCTGCCCTGGATAGACATATCCGACTGCCAGGTTGGCACTTCATGGCAATTTAGGGATCCCTTCTGAACCCCTCTCTCGAGTTCTACATATGTTTGTGATGCCTTATAGAAGATTTTGATGCCATCAGCAATACTAGCTCTCCAAGATTATATATATATATATAGTGAAGGACATTTTCTTCCAGATACTGTAGGTAAAGTAAGTACAGTTCTTGATGAAAAGTTGGCAGATAAGATCAATACATGGCTCCACTCTGTTGGAAATTTTACTCTCCAGCTACAGGAAATACTGATATAGCTAATTGCAAGAATGTTGATCATAAAATTGGTAAATCACAGGTCAAATAATTGTAAATCCAAAGTCACAAGTTCAAAGCAAACAAACATCTCTCAAGCAAAATGCATATAACACTGAACGTCTCTCAGGCAAAATGCAAACACTAAATGATTCTCAAACCCAATGCAAACACTGAATGCTTTACATAAAAAAACAAACCCATTGTTTTAAAAGTGTCTTTATTTCTTGTTTGAAGGCTAATTCCAATGCAGCAGAAGCAATAAGCCATGTCATCAATATGAAATATCCTGTGTGTTTGTGTATATATATATATATATATATATATATATATATATATATATATATATATATACATACACACACACAGAGGCGGTATCAAAAATAGTTTAACAAACTTTTCATCGAGTTCCTCACACCAAACCAAGGACAAAAGTCCATATAAATTTGTCTGCAAATCTTTTGTTTTTGAGTAATTATATTTAAAGAAAATTTATGGTAGATGGCGCTATGTTGCCACGTAGACTAGGTTATATTTGTGGCTAGTCTGTCTTCAATGATTTACATGCGTAGTAGTGAGTTAACTAAGAAGTGTTCCATTTAACAATGGCAGGATATTCATTGGATGTATAGATATGGATGCACGAATGCTAATAGATGTGAGGTTGCATGGCTGCATCAGATTGCATTTCCAGGCAGAAAGCAATAGACTTATTCAACCTTTGCTGCTGTTTATCATCACATTACAGAGACAGAATCTGTGGTACTACACATTATGAATCAAGGGAGACCAAAATCTATTCATACACTTGACCACAAAGTACACATTCTACAGACTATTAGAAACAAATCCAGTTATCAGCACACATGAAGTGGCCCTAATATGTCATATCTCTTAGTACCGCATGGAGGGCACTTCAATGTGTGCATAGTCTCTGCTCTCTGATGACTCACCGTGGGAGAACTTTTGCCAATGGTTTATAGCACATACTGCTGATCCATTGTTTGTCTCTTCTGTCTTGTTTACGGATGAGGCAACATTTGGAAGAGATGGAATAACAAATTCACACAACCAACATTTATTGACAGATCAAAATCCCCAGTACATTACAGGCTAGACACCAGCATCAGTTTACAATTAATGTGTGGGATGGAATTGTAGGTGACTGTATAGTAGGTCAATATGTTCTCCCAGCATGTCTTACTGGGACTATTTTGAAAACACTTCCAAACATACTAGAAGATCTACCACTGCTAATACAAAGATGCGTGAATAATGGGACTCCAGCAGATTTTACTCACATTGTTCACGATGCACTGGCTGACATCTACTATGAAAGATGGATAAGTAGGGGAGGAGCAGATCAATGGCATGCATATGCCTCCGACCTTAATCCCTTGGATCTTTATCTCTTTATATTTAATATATATATATATATATATATATATATATATATACACACACACGGTGTAACAGCATAATTGTCTATCCCACAAAATGTTTAATATCTAAAAAACCACTAAACTAAAGGAGTTTCTTTTTTTTTTCCACGTTTTCAAATAGAATGTTTAGCCATCTTGACAGCATTTGTTGTAAGAATCACTAAAAAAAAACTGTGTTATTCAGCTAGAAAGAGAACAAGTTAAAATCATTTTGCGTCAGCCCCACTATGTCTTCCTAACTGAGCAATGCTGAGAGGAAAAAGATCATTCAGGCTTTCAGTAATGTTACCAACATTCTTACTCTGGCTTCCATCTTCAAACTCCATTCAAGAACCATCAAAAGAACAGTGAATAAGTTTAAAAAATAGGGAACAGTAAGGAGGAAAATTGGATCAGGAGGTCACAACAGCAAAAGAGATCATCATTTCAACTTAGAGCTAAAGAGACCAATTAGAAAAGATTCAACTCAATCCATAAGACATTTGGCACATGAGAGAGGAGTTTCTGCTATGAGAGTTCAATGAGCAGTGAAAAATGACTTGCAAATGAAATTGTATGCAAGGCCTATGAGGCACCTTGTTACTCCAGGACAGAAATTTAGGTTAGAGAGGATGAAGCTCATTTTGAATAAGTTGGAAAATGATCCTGGAATAATCTTCTATACAGTTGAGAAGAATTTTACACAGGATGTGTACACAGACATAATGGCTGTATTCTGGCTAAAGATCCTCATAAGAGAGACAAGAATGTTACTTTCAAGTGCAAAAACCTTGCCAAGGTAATGGTGTTTACATGGGGGGCCTCTGATGTCAAGAAGATGCCATAGATCCTGTTTGAGAAGAATGAGAGACTGACAGGAGTTTGCTATGTTCAAATTTTGAAAAAAGGTAAAGATATCCTAATGCTACAATCAAAACCCCAATAAGGCCTTCAAATTTACATTCCAGCAAGATGTAGCTCATTGTCACATGAGTGCAGTGGCTCAAAAATTTCTCAGGGATGAGTTTGCAAACAGTTTTGGAATAAGGAAACTGGGCCTACTTCATCACCCAATTTGTACTTCAGCATCGAGAATGAACTGGCCAGAAAAGCTTGTGATATGCCCCACAGTAACCTGAAAGCCCTAAAAAAAAATCCATCAATATGACCTGGGTGGAGAACATTGAAGAATTCCTTAAAAAAAAAAAAAAAGAAAAAAAAAAAGCTTGTGGTGCATTCAAGAAGAGGGTTGAGTATGTCATTCCCAAAGGTGGAGCAACTCTTGATGCCTAACACTTTTGTTCTTATCAGAGAGAAATAAATAGCAGTATTTAAGCTTCCATTTGAACTTTATTTCAATTCTTCATGAGCTTCCAATCCTTAGCTATGATTAATTAATGATGAACATGTCATTTTCGTTTTCATTACAATTCTTCTGCTAAACTTGGAGAGTAATTATACATTCTGATAGTTTCAAGTAGAGTCCAATAGTGTTATGAAAACCTCAGAGAATTTCAATAAGATATCTTTAATCATTAAGATACAACAGTTCAAAGCTTAATCTAATAAATGGACAATTTTGCTGTTACATCCTGTGTGTGTGTGTGTATAAGTCATATGAGAAGAAAATGTGTAACTACTGATACGGAGGTTCGAGTGTGACACTGGACTTAAGAATATGTTTCAACCAGGTGTATAAATAGTGGTGTCAGACTGAGTTGCCTGTTGAGTGGAACTATTCAGTCAAACTAGTGTGAATTATTGTGCACTGATAATTTGGGTTTTATTTAGAATTTACCAGACATTAAGCCAAGCTGCACTACTAACAAGGTATTCACTGAAATGGTTACCTTTGGTTAACTTATACTACTTTGTTCTTGTTAAGTATTTATTTGCAGTTGTAATTAAATACTGTTTTATTTTAACATTGAAGTGTTGATTTATACTTAATTATTAACAGCCACCATGTCGTCACTATATATATATATATATATATATATATATATACACACACAAGTAAAATGAGAACAATGGACTATAATTTATTCTAACCATTTGTATCTGTCCATAATGAAATTGTCTAGGATTTATATACTGACAACTTTGTGTCATAACCTATATTAAAACTTTTTTGGAGTGAGTTTGAAACATTCAATTGATTAATCACAGTAAAGCCCATAAGCCTATTTTTAATTGTTTTTTTAAAAAAAAAAAAAAAGAGGAAGTATTCTGCTTTTGAAATTAATCATTCACTCGGCAGTAGTTTATCATAGCATGAGACACATTTGTATTGTTGAAACATGATTACCATTGTGTAGCGATTTTTAACATGTTTTGTTTTAATATCCTAGAATAAATTTTATATACATACACACACATGTGTGTGTGTGTGTGTGTGTGTGTGTGTGTGTACACAGACACACACATACAAGACATGGGTATTTATATGAAGTGGCTCTGAAAAGTTGTTGGATCAACCCACTTCTCAAAACCTGACCAAATGACCGAACTTCAGATACATTTTTTTTTCAAGATAATCTTTGTTGGGCCAAGAATTTTTCTGCACCTATCCCATATATCTCAAGTTTTAGAAAATAAGATCATAAAAAAATTCATTGCACCTTCACAATATTAAGAAATTGCTTTTCAGTCAACTTTGATCATGAAATATTTAAATGCAACATCGATAGTTATCTTCCATTTTCTCAATTCCTGTTGTTTTAGTCCTTTTCTTATACTCTTTCACACTGTCCTCAGATTGACACCCAAACATTGAAATATCCATATTGAAATTTCTGGCATGAATGCCCAGCAGTACAGCATGCCATTTCCAAATTTCTGGCATAGTGAATTGTGCCATGGTGCTCTTTTTCTTACAGATGCTGCCCAACTGACCCTACCTATAATGTGCTGTTGATAAAATCAAAAGCAAACGATTCGCATGTTCAAAATGAAAATTATAAAATGGTGGCAATTTATCCATCACACCCTGTATATTCAATGGCAATACTATAGTAAAATTATTTGAAATTAGTTTTAACATGTAAAAATTTCATGGTTTTTCTAGTTAAATCTTAATTCTTCAGTTAATGATTGAATAAGCTTATGGTGAGTTCTATGACAATAACCTATCCTTATAAATCCCCCTATCGGCTCTAACAAAATATTGCAATAACAATTAAATATGAATGCTGGTCATGATTTTAAGAAGTAAGGAGGTACAAATGAAAAGACTTGAAATTGACAACTTTTTCCATTTCACTGAAAACACTTTTAGATTCTTTCATTTTCTGACTGAAACCAAGTCACGTCTTTGATATATCTGTTGTCTTATGATCAAAATGGAATAGTTCATTATTTATGAGGTATGAGCAAGAGACATTGAACACTACTGTCTTCCTGAAACCATATAGTGTTTCTGATATGTCTTTTGTCTTACTACATGATCAAAATAGAACAGTCCATTATTTATGAGATATGAGCAGGGCTTAATGATCATGTGAAGTAACAAAGGAAGGGAAAAGCACAATTATTATATGATGCTTATTTCTAGTGAGGTGGATATTTTTGAACAAGTAACATTTGTAGCAGTTCCATTTTTATCTCTTTTCTGAAATTTAAACTTTTCCTTAAAGATAACAAAATCTGGTTATTTTTTCCAGCACACCTTCACCTCTATGATTAAACAGGAAGTCTTATCATACACAGTAAAATCTTGTTTCTTTTCTTTCATTCATTTGAAATTCTGATACAAGTCCTTGTCATTATACCAGGAGTTATTGAAATGAGTATCTTTATCTTTTTGTTTTTAATTACGTTTCTTTTAACTCATGTAACCTTTGACTTCCTTCATGTCTATCATTCACCTTGTATTTTTTTTTGTTTCTCTTTTAAATTATTCTAGATTCAAGCAATAATGGTTCATGGATTGCTTTCTATTTGTTTTAATTGATTTTGCATTGAACCATCTACAGAAAGAGAAAGAAGACCAAATCATACATTGGCCGAGATGTGATAGACTTGAATTTTTTTTTTTTTTTTTACATTTTTTTACATTTTATGACCCATTGTAGATTATTTAAAGCTGAGACATATTTTGGATTGTATAAGGGTGTTCACAAGCAGTCCCTCATCTAAGTACTGACTGGGTTCAATAATGCTTCACTTTTACTTGAATCTAGAACCATTAAAAAAAAAAAAAAAAACGACTAAAGAAAGCATTGGCTGAGGTGAATATACTTAGTTTAATGCAACAATATTTTTCTTTTTTTTTTTTGCATTTTTCATTCATGAATTCAGCATACAAACTGTAACCACAAACCTTTTGGCTATTGGTCTTTTGCTCTACAATTGAACTAGCAAATAACTTTTTCTCATCCCATTTACGGATTTCACTTCAAGTCTATCTTGAGCCTTCCATTTGATTCTCTACAATTTTGATATTAGGGAATTAAGATCTTTTTTGTATATATTAAGAACAGGTTACTTTTTTAGTAGTTTTCATTCTTGTATTTAGCATTCAAACCTTTTGGCTACATGTCTTTTGCTCTACAATTGAACTAAACCAAATAAGTTTTCTCATCAGTTATTTGATTTCACTTCTCTGATCTTGAGCCTTCTATTTCTCTACAATTTTTACAGGGAAATTAAGATGTGTTTTTGTATATATTAAGAACAGGTTACTTTTTTTAATACTGATTTCAAATGTATTTTTTGTTTCCTAAAGAGAGAAAAATCAGCTCTAATTTGTCAATGAACTTGTGATGAACCTTGTGAATTTATTACCTAGTCTCAAACTAACTGATTCAGGCTTTCTTACCAAATTATGAAATCAAAGGTGTCCTGAATGGCCACTCTTCTAGATCTTTTTGCATTAATGCAGGTGCCCCCCAGGGCTTTATCCTTGTACTTACTTTGATCCTAATTTTCATCAATGGTCTTTTTGATAGCATCAGTTCTCAATTCTGTATCTATGCTGATGACATGACTATTTACTCCTGTTTCAATAAGAAGTCTGATCAGTTTGATAAGGTCAACTTGGCAGCTGATCTCAAAAATGATCTCCAATCTGCTGTTTTCACTTCAACTCGATCTTCAGGCCTGCACTCTTGTATCTAGTTCTTTACAATTTTGATACAGGGAAATTAAGGTATTTTTGTTTTGTGTTTTGTAGATATGAAAGATTTTACAATTAAGAAAAGGAGATTTATGTTTTGTGTTTTGTAGATATGAAAGATTTTACAATTAAGAAAAGGATATTTATAATATCACTTTTAAATGTGTTGTTTCCCAAAGAAGGAAAATAAACTAATTTGTTAATAAACTTGTGAAGAACCTCATAATTAATTACCTACAGTCTCAAACTATACCACTGAGCCATGCTGAAAATAATCAAGAAATTTGTCGTTTCATTGTAGATAAGTTTCCTATTGATAATATCAGATTTTACATACAAGTACACTCAAGATTGGAGGCTTGTATTTCAAAGGGGCTCAGCCACAATGAAATCAACTTCCTTGACCTAGAAATCTAATTCTATTCCCACTAAACAACCATGTGGAAACATTTTGAATATACAAAGAATAAACATCCCGATATTTGAATAACTTGGTTAAGTATTTCCATTAACAATAGAAAAATATCAGGTCACTCATTCATAATGCACACAGCTTCTACTGTTGCTTACACTCATAATGTCAAGATTTGAGAAAGGCAATATATGTATGTGAAATGAGAGTGAAGCAAGTAAAGGAAGGCTGGTGGTTGGAACAGAATGCTATTCATATATTACCAAATATTTAACACTCATTTCAAAAGGTTTCAATTCCCCTTAGTATCAATATTTTAAGAATTTCTCACATTTTAGAAAATGTCCAATAAATAATATCATAAATAACTTGATCAAGAGAAAACAAACAGAATTCATAAGTCCTGTTTGATTTGAATCTCTGACCTGGAGATTAGCAATCAGGTGACTTGTCCATTATACTGGAGTACTACTGCTTGAATAATACAGTAAAATTATATATATATATACATACATACACACTCAAACATATTATATAAAGTGTGTTTTGATTTTTGTTTTTTTTTTGCTAAGCACAAAGTGTCAACCAGCATATTTCTGGAAGACAAAATAATTTTGTCATGAAATACAAGAGAGCAAAAACAATTACTCTAATTTTCAACATGCAATTTTTAAAATCAAGCCTCTTAAAGACTTATCTCTTCAAAACTGAGTAGAAACAAGATAACACACACACACATTTTATATATATATATATATATATATATATATATATATATATAACAGGATTTTTTTTTATTAATCCCACAGATTAATATCACTTTAAATTTTAAAAATTATTTTAGTGGATACTCATATTTGAGTAGACACTGCATTTATTTATTAAGCAGAATATTTCTTTATTTACACTGTCCAGCCTGAATGTTCAAGAAAATATTTACTCTCTATAGTAAGATTCAAAATTCTTTAACAAAAATTCTAGAACATTCACTATATACTCTGCCCTTTCTCAGGTGTTTGTCACATTTTTATATTATTCTTGACTCCTTGTTAGTCTGACAACATTTGTCAGAATCATTTTTTTTTTCTTATCACAAAGTCATCCAATAATAGAATATCTGTTCATTCAGACTATTTTATACGTCATGTTTTTTTTTTTTTTTTTTTTTCTTTAATCAAAATGTTTCAGCTGTTGTTCACTTCAACCTTCCTCCTGAAATGTCAGGGCTTGAATGATCAAGGAAGTGTTTCCTTCCCCGTAAATGCTTAACTCATGCTTCCTCAGATCAAGATTCAACATTCCAAATTTCAACAATGTAAGAAAGACTAGAGAGACTATTGACCAAAATATTGAGGTAAATAATAATAAACAAAAGCATGGAAATTAGCTGAAATAAGACAATATACAATAACTCTAACACTTCGTTAAAAAAAAAACAAAAAAAAAACTACTCTTTTCTGTAAAAGATGAGGTTAAAAAATTCTGTAATGATTTAAAAAATAAATAATTGTTTACAGAATAGAAAACCAGTCAGTTTCAAATAACCTTTATATTTCTTAGTTTTTACTTTTTTTTTTCCTGTAATGATATATTTGGTTTGGTTTGTTTTACGGCATATCAACCTCAATGGGTCATTTAATGCCGACAACTTTTTTTTTTTTTCCTGGTAATATTTTTGTTTTGTCAAAAACCTATTTCTGTTAATATCTTTTTACTCAAAAATGTATAGCTGGTAATATTATTTTTCCAAAAACGTATAGCCGGTAATAATATTTTTCCAAAAACGTATAGCCGGTAATATTTTTTTTTCTTCAAAAATTTATTTCTGGTAATAATTTTTTAAAAAGTATTTCTGGTATTAAAACATATTTTTACACTTTTATAATGCCTTTTACCTCAGTTTCTGGGTTAACTACTTGCCCATAGCTGGGACCCTAACAGGTGCTACCACCCCGGGTCAGAGTGGGTACGGGAACACCAGCAATTAAGAGGAGGTTCCTGATCAGAGGCCTTGCTGTTGGATGTAGTTTATCGTCATACTCAGGACACGGTAATGATATGTAAATGACTGCCTAATTAGCTTAACTAAAGCAGTAAGGATGGAGCAGTTCTCAGTATGCAAGATAAATGCTGAACTGATAAAATATGAAGGAAATTACACATCATAACAAAAGCAAAAAAACAAAAGAAAAGAAAAAAAAAATAAAATAAAAAGGTGGAAATAATAAAATGATGCAAACAAAAAAATTCTCCAAGTGTAAAACAGCCAAAACATTAGGATAATAAAGACAGAGGTAAGAATAATAATTTGAAGGTAAAAATTGTAAATAATAATCATTAACAATGCAAAAAATGAAATCAGTGAGTACAATATTTCCTTTGAGGAAGGAATGAATGCATTTCTTCCTCACTTGCCCTTTAGCCATGTATGACAAATCTACTGGTAGATTTTACAAGTGAATCTCCATCTGGTAGCCATAATGTGAAAAGCCTAGACCACAAAGTTACTTAATTTAGATGTAACTCCTATACCCAAAGTACCCTGTGGTCTGGTTTTTTTTTATTATTATTTGAAGTAGAATTCACTATTTTTAACTAGAAGCCCTGAGAAAGTAACATCTGAAAAGGAACTTTAAATGTTGATAAAAAAAAAAAAAAAAAAAAAAAAAAAAAAAAAAAAAAAAGTCAAGAGAAAAGTCAAGAAAAGTCAAGAGAAAAAGTCAAGAGAAAAAGTCAAGAGAAAAAGTCAAGAGAAAAAGTCAAGAGAAAAAGTCAAAGAGTCAAGAGAAAAAAAAAGTCAAGAAAAAAGTCAAGAGAAAAAGTCAAGAAAAAAGTCAAGAAAAAGTCAAGAGAAAAAGTCAAGAAAAAGTCAAGAGAAAAAAGTCAAGAGAAAAGTCAAGAAAAAAAAGAAAAGTCAAGAGAAAAAAGTCAGAAAAGAGAAAAAGTCAAGAGAAAAAGAAAAAGTCAAGAGAAAAAGTCAAAGAAAAAGTCAAGAGAAAAAAGTCAAGAGAAAAGTCAAGAGAAAAAGAAAAAAGTCAAGAGAAAAAGTCAAGAGAAAAAGTCAAGAGAAAAAGTCAAGAGAAAAAGTCAAGAGAAAAAGTCAAGAGAAAAAGTCAAGAGAAAAAGTCAAGAGAAAAAAGAGAAAAAAAGTCAAGAGAGAAAAAGTCAAGAGAAAAAGTCAAGAGAAAAAGTCAAGAGAAAAAGTCAAGAGAAAAAGTCAAGAGAAAAAGTCAAGAGAAAAAGTCAAGAGAAAAAGTCAAGAGAAAAAGTCAAGAGAAAAAGTCAAGAGAAAAAGTCAAGAGAAAAAGTCAAGAGAAAAAGTCAAGAGAAAAAGTCAGAAAAAGTCAAGAAAAAGTCAAGAGAAAAAGTCAGAAAAAAAAAAATCAAGAGAAAAAGTCAAGAAAAAATCAAGAGAAAAATCAAGAGAAAAATCAAGAGGTCCAAGTGCCAGAAAAAAAGAACCATGAGATAATGACCTCGATAGAACCAGATTGATAAAAACTAAAAAAAATATTCTTTGCAGGCAAAATGATGACTCACTGTTTGTAAATCAAATGGGATGGGCAGTTAATTCATGAAAATCTGGAAAATTACAATTTGACCGGATAACGTTAATCAGCTAACAGTGGTGGTCAGAATTTTTGGGGTTTTTTTTTTTCAACCAATTGTCACATGAGAAACTGGAGGAAGGATTGAACAAGCCAAAATTTAGAGAAGCCTGAAAAATTATTTATTAGAACCTTTTGATGATAAATCAAATTTACTCTAACTATGCCACGATACCTCAATCTAAGCAAGTACCAGTGGTTCTCAAATGGTGTGACACATCTCATATGTGCAGTGGAAAAGGAATGATTGAAAGACAATCAAAGATGTACAAACATTTTCAAAAATTCCATATGCTAAAAATAAATATGTTTTCAAAATTTAAAATTTTATTATGGATTACTTGTAATCGGATGCAAAGTCCCAATATTAATAGTTATAAATAATTATTGACCAATTTTATCATTGTTAAATTTTTACATTATATCAAGTATTAAGAATATAGTAACTAGGGTCTGCAAATTGGAGGAGAGAGTTATCAATGACAATATTCTGACTTTAAATCTGCAGTTATTTCCTGTGTCTTATTTTTAAATGTACTTTTCATCACATAAAATTTGGTGAGGCACAAGTAAATTTTAATTCCAAAAATGCGAACCAGAGAAAAATAAAATGTTGAAGAACCACTGCTTTAGACTGTTGCAGTCTCACTGCCAGAAAGACACTGCAAGATGACTATCTAGTGGAACAATTTTTAGAAACCAGAGTTCCCTAATTGTTGAACAGACTTCATCGCCAGTCCAAGACATTGCTGTTTTTGTGATTTGTTGTAAATAATGCTGACATGGGTAACACAAAAACCAAGCATATCTATATTTTTGAGATGAGGTATTGTATCTATTTATAGGATTTATTTCTTTGAGGAAGACCAGAGCCTATAGTTATGAATATGACAATAAAGATGAGGACAATAGTCCAAACAATGTAAATAGTGTAAATAAACCAAATATAGGTAGACCATAGCACTGGGAAGTGGTTAAATTAGTAAATGTAACCCTCAACAAATAAACACTATGTTATATGCTTTTACAAGCAAGAGTTGATTGCCTATTTTGAAAATTACTTTTATTTTTTATTTCTCTTCTAAGTTAGCCACTTCATTCTTGAAGATGTTTTTGCAAGCTTCACCTAAGACTTCCTCAAGTCAAAAAGTTAAACACAGCATAGGCAAGGAAAATCCTGGCAGAGTGAGATCCTTTGAAGCAGACAATGAGGAAAAAGGATTGGAAGCAGCACACTTTTTAGAGTATTCTTGGAACAGAACAATTCTGAATTCAAATCTGAAAAGAAAGCAATGGCAAGCCATTATCTTTTTTAAGAACACTCATGGTAATGAACAGTCTATAGATATTAAAGAAGAAAGTTGTGGAGAGCCATGATCTACTATGTCCTAATGGGACATAATTGACTTTATTTTTTTAAAATTAAGATAATTTTTTGTAATAAAGTCAAAATTAACTAATTTGCTTCGAAAGGAAAGGAAATTAAAATAATTACTAATGACAATTATCGATACAATAGTGATGACAACACTGTAGCAATTACTGGAATTTGTTGTAAAAAAAACTGGCTGATTTAATGTAAGCTAAAACCGGCCTGATCTCGCCATTTTTAGTTGATTTTGTTTGAACAAACACTTGCCTGATATTGTTCGGTTCTCTAAAAATGGACCCTGTACAAGCCATGAGCAAACCAAAAATGTTTGGTTATTCAGAAATGTTCTCTTCTGTTCTTTGAACTCATTTTAGTACTTTGGCAGCTGGTGGCCTTATGAGCCTTCAAGACAGTGTTACTCCATTGGCCAATATCTTCACTGAGAAAAACAAACAAATCTTTTAATAACCATTAAGGAAAACTAAATGGATCTCTCTCTCTCTCTCTCTATATATATATATATATATATTAAATAAAAACAGACCACTTTAAGGTTCCATGTAATAAATTATTTCACCACAGCCCTTTTAAAAGGACTGCGGATCATCAGACTTTACTTCCAAACAAAAAATGAAAAGAAAATTTACACATTTTATTTTTTTCCATATTTTTAAAGGAGTATTTAAAAATAAAGGTTTGAGTTACAGCTGCTCTGAAAATCTTGAACGTATAATAAAAAAACACAATAATAAAATCTTGAACAAACCCCCATGCCTAAACAGTATTAATAAAAACCCTGCACTTAAATCAGACAATAAAAAGGGAAAAATTATGTAACTGTAGAAACCTAGAAGACTGCCCATTAGAAAATAAATGCTGCATTAAATCTGTGGTATACCAATGTACTATATCATCCACTGAGAGCCCTAACACTAATAAGATATACATTGGGTCCACGAAGAATGATTTTAAAGATAGATGGAGGCAGAATAAGTGCTCTTTCAATAATATAAACAAAAGAAATCAGACTTCCCTATCTAAATATTTTTGGCATCTGAAGGAAACAAATAGGACACCCTAAAGTTAAATGGAAAATTATAAACAAGGCTAGAAAATGTAAAACTTGGGATGACCCATACCCTTTATGCCTCCATGAGAAATTGCACATAATTAAGCTTCTAAATAATAATAATCTTTTAAACAATAGACACGAGTTAACGGTTTTTGTAGGCATCATCAGATTTTTTTGGTTTGAATTATTAGCTAAAAACTAGCATACAATATAATAACTTGTTTAATCCATAGCCCACTCATCAGATTCATGGTTTGAATAATTGACTAAAAACATGCATACAATATAACACCCTTCATAATCCATAGCCCAAATAAATAGTTTAATTACTCTAAAAAAAGATAACCCTTTATGAATTCGTCAAAAAAAAAAAAACAAATGTTACGACAGTTTTTTTATATGCACAAATCCCTTTCATAAAAAATAAAATAAAAAAAAAAAATAAATAAATCTCCATAGACATGCAAACTAGACGAGGGTTAATACATCTTCCGTTTCAAATTTAGACACCCCACCTTTCCCTGACTTGACATCTACAAAAGTAACTCTATACTGATACTTATTATTAACACCCAATACCCGCCTACCCAACTTAAACAATTCGCCCTAGCTGTTACCATGGAAATTTTGATTTCAATTTTTAAAACACGTAAATTTCAGAAACACGTTATTCCAAAAAAATTTCGCTTGAAGATGGAACAGAGCTTATTTTAACTCAATTTAATTTAAATAATTAAATTGAAGTTTTCGGCTCTTGTTTTGAAACATGAGACTTCTTATGTCGCGATTTGGAATCATATTTTTAAATAATTATACATACACATATATATATATATATATATATATATATATATATACACACACACACACACCTATAGGCTCTATTTTTTTTCCCTCTTGAGGAAACTACATTTCATTACTAAGATATTTTTGATTTTTTGAAGTAATAAAAATGTGTTAAAAATAAAAAATCCTTTAATTGCTTTATGTTTCAGAAACTGAGCAGATATTTTTGAGAAAAAATATCTTTGAGGAAGAATGCTTTCCTCAGGAGGGAAAATAAGTCTTGCTGTACAGTGACACTCTTAATAACCACATAGTAAAGCACACCTGATCAAATGATGATTTCTCCTACAAAGTGAAACACGGGTTTGATTCCTGCTGGAGAGCGCATTTTCTTCATTAAGATTTCTTGAATACACTGATAGACAATAGCTGTTAATACACACTATTTAATGTAAAAATAAAAATGGTGTGTCTAGTTCAAATACGAGTATCCACTATAATAACATTTGAAGTAATAAAAATGTTGGCTTAAAAATAAAAAATCCATTAATTCTGTGATATACATATATTAAAATTTTTATCTATTGTAGCTATGGAATATTTTTGCAAAACAAGTATCCCAATATAAGGGAGCTGACCAGAAACTGGTAGAAATACAAAATGGAATTGTTTGTTAAATGCACTTCAATATTTTGCTGCTACTCTTGTAATAAATTTTGTTGAGTGTTGGTTAGTTACTTTTGATATAGAGGGTCTTAAGAATTTGAAGTTTTTGTTTATTATTTTTGTGGCCTAGTATAATAGTGTTGTCAACAAGTATTTATAAACTTTGTCTTTTATTCATATTTTCTTTTTCACACCTTATGGGTTTTCAATAGAGCAAATTCTTCCACTGTACTTGTCAAAGTAATAAAAGGACAAAAGCATTAAATATTACCAAAAGCAAAGCATTTCAGTGTCTTTCAGACCAGTTTGCAGTTAGCTATAAATTATACCTGATAAGCAAATTATAACATTTCTATCAGATTTATCTTCTGTAGTGAATATGCAGCAAACTTCAAGGATACAATGATATTCAGATATGAGACGTTCATTAATTTTTCTTGCCATAATTTATTGTCCCTGACAATATATTAATGTCTGCTTACGTTTTAATCAGACAAGGAATGTAAAGGAATGTTTTGAAAAAAAATGTGTTTCTGATAAGTAAACTAGTAATAATTTGCAAAATGAAATCAGTATTGAAATTGAATGCAACTCCAAGATTATTAAGGTAAATTCATCAAGAAAAAAATAAAACAGGAAAAAAAAATGAAGAAAATATGGAAATAAATGGCTAAAGATAGAATTCAAAGGAGTTAAAGGGGAAAGAAATGAGCAAGAGGGGAGAGCAACAAAAACAAAAGAAAACAAGAGATAAAGGGAGGAGAGGAGTGGGAAAGAAAGGACAACGGAGGAGAGGAGTGGGAGAGAAAGGACAACGGAGGAGAGGAGGGGAGATGGACAAAAGACAACGGAGGAGATGGACAACGGAGTGGGAGAGAATGGACAACGGAGGAGAGGAGTGGGAGAGAATGGACAACGGAGGAGAGGAGGGGAGAAAAGACAACGGAGGAGAGGAGTGGGAGAGAAAGGACAACGGAGGAGAGGAGTGGGAGAGAATGGACAACGGAGGAGAGGAGTGGGAGAGAATGGACAACGGAGGAGAGGAGTGGGAGAGAAAGAACAAGGGAACAATGTGAAAGAGAGAATAACAATAGCAGAGAATTGAGAGAGAGAGAGAGAGTAAAACAATAATGGGCCAGAAATGTGAGGGACAGAGAGATAAAAACAACAATGGGACAGGAAAGCAAGAAAACCAGAGGAAGAACAATGTGGAAGAAAAGTGAGAGAAAAAGAGAAAAAGAACAATGCATGGAAGAATTGAGAGAAAGAGAGAAAAAGAAGAATGGAAGCAGAAGTGAGTGAGGGAAAATTACAATAGGAGAGTTGAAATGAAAGATGGAAAAAGAATACGCAAAAGAAGAAAGAGATAAAAAGAACAATGAGAGAGAGAAGTGAGAAAAGAAGAAAGAAGCAATGTGGAAAAGTAACAGAAGAGGATAAAAGGAGAAGCAGAAATAGAATAAAGAAAAACAAATACAAAACAAATTTGAGTGAAAAAAAAAAAAAAAAAAAAAAAAAAAAAAAAAGAAACAGTGGAGAGGAGAAACAAGATGAACACAGTTAAATTGTGCTGCAAACGGAGCCCCAAATATTTCATATTTATACTACATATGAGATTCATTATGTCAGAACTCTCAAAGAAAAAATTGATTTTATTCTCTGCAGAAAAATTCAATATAGCTCTACTCTAAAAATGATGTTCAATGCATTCACGAAGAAAACTGGAGAAAAAAAAGTCCATTATTGAGAAAATCCAGCAAAGTTTACAGATATCCCAATCACAACAATTTGATACTTACATGATAGATTTTCACTGTAGAGATTCTCAAACTCTCTCTCAATTTGTCCAAATGACCTATAAAGCCTAGTCCTGCAAAAAAAAACAAAACAAGAAGCATGAATCAACAAAATTTATTTACTTATAATGGGAATATAAAAATATAATCATGAAACAACTTAAATACAGTCATATCATCCATTAAAAAAAAAATCCCAATTCACAGAAAACAGTAACTATTTTATATTCTAAAATTTTAGGAACACATTGTGAGAAAATAAGGCTTGGAGAATTTAATACTCAGAGAAGAAAACAGATAAAAGTAATGAGTTACCTAATTGACAAACTGGACAGAGAAACAATTACCACAAAACAGACCATAAAAAAGGAAGTATTGCTGTGTGCAACAAAAGACAGAAAGCTGTGGTAAACTACGATCACCTACCCCATGAAAGATATGATACAGAGATTGCTCCCATTCTGCTATCCATTCAAGACAATGTTTTGTCTGAGCTAATTCTTCTGAAATAATTCATCCTTGTGTTGCTGCTCCTGCTTCATTCCACTGAACCATGGTTTATGAATTTTACTGCCTAATCAAGAGATTGAACTCATGACCATCAGGTAATTAGTGTTTGTGATAATTCCTCATCTTAGAAATTCAGACAGTGTCATTTGCAAATACCAATTAAACAAGCATTGAATCACCTCTACAAAAATATTTGGCTTTTACTCTCAAAAATTAAAATATTAAACTACCTCATAATATTAAATTCATTGTCTTCATCTGCATTAATGTTCTTGTATTTTTTTTTATCACAACATTTCAACTGTTTTGCCCTCTGGCCTTCTTCAGGTGTCTGTCATTCTAGGTAATAAATATCATACATATGTGATTTTTTTTTCAATGCCATGTGACACCAGTTCTAATATCAGTAAAAAATTTGTCTGGCCATTTTACTTCCCCATTATCTTTTCCATTTTGGAATCTGCATTTTCCTCTCTTTCATTAAAAGTCAGTTGGTGTAGCAATTTCAGTTAAAATGCAGATACCTGAAGAGCATGAGGCACACCAGCCAAAATGTCACGACAATAAAAACAAAGATGACATTATTAGTCCAACTGAAAATTTAAAAAAGTAATAATTAATGGATATTTTTTCGTCTTCATTAATGTTCCTGTGGGTTTTTGTTGTCTTTTCTCTTCTTCAGTGGAGGTAGTTTTTTTTTGTTTTGTTTTTTTTTTCCAGTTAAAAGTCTTATAGTTGATCCTGTTTAGTTCATAATATAGTTTGTTGTCAGTGATTTTTTATTTTTACTGAAGGACTACATTTAATCAATGATAATTCCACTGGGATTGAAAGCTTGTCAATCAAGTGTAAAGAGGAAACGAACCATCTGTATATTAACAGACATTGTAATTTCTCAAAGGCAATAGATATTTTTTCATTAAATGTAGGAGTAGATTTGCCTGTAGTTCAGTTCACACACAGCTCCCTGGTCTTTGGACAGGAGTAGAGGTTTATTCTTTGTTCTCAGTTTAGGATTGGGTTTCTGGTTCCTTCTAAAGTCTTTTCATTCTCTTTCACTCCCAGTAGCCTCTTGCATCTTAGTGGCATTATTGTCTTGCTTGAGGTGAATTGAGTAAAAAAAAAAAAAACACACACTTGATGTAAGGAGAGTAAGGTGAAGGGTCAATGGCGGGAATGGCAATCCTAGAAAGACTAAAGTCAAACAGTTAGATTTTATGCAGTAATATTTAACTGATTTTGCAATTACTGTGGTTACATTTTTTGCCTGAGTAATCTAGAAGGATTCTTATCTATACAATTAACTCTAATCTCAAATGTAAAAAACAACTGGCAGCTGAACCATAAAAAATGACCTACAATCTGTTGCTAACTGGGGCAAGGAATGGCTTGTTAATTTTAACGCAACAAAAAAGAAAACCCCTTTTTTTAATCATCTTAGAGAACCATCTTTAACTTCCATCAGTATGGCTAATGCTAACCTTCAGGAGTGTGACCTTCTTGGACTAACATTTTCTGCTAACATGAAGTGCAAAGATTATATTAAATCAATTGCTAGGTCTGCTACTAAGAAAGATAGTTCACTGCATGGTGCTAGACAATTTTTTTTTGACAGAATCTATTTTACATATTTATAAGTCTACCGTTCACTCATGCATTGAATATTGCTGCCACATCTGGTCTGGTGCTTCTGCTATATATTTAGAGATTCTTGATAAAATACCAAAAAGAATTTGCAATGTTACTGGTCCTAACGTGGCATCTCAGTTTCAGTCACTTAACCTAACTTCCCTCTGCCTTTGCTATAAATATTTACATGGTAATGGTTTTGATGAATTTTCCTGTATAGTATTCCCCACAGACAAACTGTACATATAGAAACTAGTTAGGACTTCATAGAGATTTTGAAGTATTATGGTGGCTGTAATAAGAATCATAAGTAAGAATGTGTTGTTTTGATGTAAGAAATACTGTGGTATGTTTGGGTTAGTAATTGTGACTAGCAAAGTTTAAGATAAGACAGACAAAAGACTAGCCTTCCCTTATCCACTCCATTTTGGCCTTGTGCCACATTTTTGTATTTTCAGAATAATATTACTTTCCTGTATGGTATCAAGACTTCATGAACTTAAGCACATTACTAGATTGGTAGCAAGACCTTGTCATTTTATAGTTGAAGTTTCTTGATATAATTGTAAGTTCTATGCTAACAGTTTCTTCAGTGTCTATATTTCTGAGATGAGGTATTATGTACATTATTTACATTATTCGGACTATTGTCCTCATCTTTGTCGCCATATTTATTACAACATTTCAGCCGTTGTACACTCCGGCCTTCTTCAGGTGGTTGGAATGTCAAACTTAACCCTTTATTTCACTCACTGGGATAAACTGTTCTAGTTCCACATGCCATGTTTAATGGATGTCAGTTATCAAGGACACATGGCAGAGTGGATAAAGGCATTGGTTAGATCCAATGACAGGACCCAAAGAATGTGAGTTCAATACCCAGTTAACGTGGAACTAGAACAGTCCACCCCAGTGAGCAAAATAAAGGGTTCAGTTCGACATTCCAATGACCTGAAGAAGGCCGGAGCATACAACGGCCAAAACGTTGTAATATGGCGAAAAAGATGAGGACAATAGCCCGAATAATGTAGATAGTGTAACAGTTTCTTCTCTCAGACTTCTCACTTGCAGAACTCTCTTCCAGCCTCATGCTTTCCAGTCAACATTGATCTTCAAAGATTTAAATGTAATGTTAATCATTATCTTCTACCTTCTTAATTCTTGTTTTCTTATTATTCTCTTTCCTTAATAATGTTTTCTTTTTCTCATTTTCTCATACTCAGTAACATCTTAGTAGCATTATTGCCTTGCTTGGGGTGAAATAATTAAAAAAACATTAACGTTTTAAATAATTAAAAGTAAAATCATTCCAACAAAACAAATAAAAAGCAATCTATCTTCAGCCTGATTTCCACTTCTGTTCATATGGAGGCACAGGTAGTATGAGAGAGTAGTTCAGAACAAGAAATTAGCAAGACAGGTGCAAATTTCATGTTCTGAGCTGCTAACCTTCACACAAGTACCTTAAGGGAAAGGTATGAATCTATCACTTTTCCCATACTAATTGCAAGTCAGAATGGGCTTTTCAACCTTGGTTGGCTACCAGTCTAAGAGAACAAAAATTCAGATCAAAACTGATTGGGTATGGGGCTAGCAGCTGCATCCTGTGAAAACCTACTTCAACTATAGCATCTTCATCTAAGATATTAAGACTGTGGCCCCATATTCCATATATAGAGGTTACAGGACTTGAGTGAGTATTATGGTGACATAAGAATTATTTTCTTATTAGTAGCAAGTAATGTCTACTTTTACTATAACAATGGAATATCTCTTTAGTAAGTTGGGGAGATCAGGCTGCATGAATATACAAAGTTACATTGTGTTATCCAGACTAAATATTTCTCAGTGCACATAATGTCAAACCAAATTTTGTTGATGGAAAAAAAAAAAAATTCAGTTTTTATTTAGTTTTATTTATAATATATAATATATATATATATATATATATATATATATATATATATATATATATATATATATAATTGCACCAATCAGTAAATTACTTGCTCCTAATAAAAAATCAATGAAAAAAAAAACAATATAAGAATATTACTTAAATTAATTTTAAGTCTCACCTAACTGACGGTTCTTAAACTTGGGATGAAATTTCTATGATGTAATAAACAATGATTGAGTATGAAAGCAGATTAATCAGAATAAAAAAAAAAGAAAAAAAAAAAAAGGTCAATGACCGATTAATTACCAAATGCTAGTAAAACCAATGACTAATTATGAACTAATTTATTTGTGCAACCCTAATACACACATATATTATATCATAAAATGATGTCTATTTTGGCAATGATTTTTTATTTATGCAGATTTTATTGAAGATCCCAAATTATGGTTTGTTTTCATAATAATTTTACTAAATCTCTTGTTTTTGTAAAAGATAACATGTTTGCTCCCAGTATGTAAACTATTTACATTTACATGTTCAAGCTTTTAATTCTCATTGGTCATTTTTAAGAATTATTATGTTACCATTTGAAATTCAAGAAAACCTTTTCTCAGAATTGCATTTAGAATACAGGTGGAAATATGTTGGCAGGCCAAATCTAATAAAGAATCTTTCAAATATAAAGTTATCTAATAGCAAACTGGAAGCACTCAGCTTCAGTTTGAAATAATATTTTTCTAAAGAAAGTAATGGATTTTTATTAATCCAACAGATTTTTATCATGTTAAATGTTATTTTTATTAGATACTTGTATTTGAGTAGGCACTGTTTATTTATTAAACAGTATATTTATTTATTTTCATCTACCGGCCTGAATGGTCAAGAAATCTTATCAAAGGTTTTATGGAAGGAGTCAAACCTGTGTGTAGGGGCAAAGAGACCTATCATTAGATAGAGCATTCTCTAACCAACTAAGCTAGAGAGAACCAGTCAGCAAGGCAAGGCTGACTTTGAGTCTAAACCAAACTTCTAGTCATAAATCTTCCAAAATTTTTCCTATCTGCAGTTTTGTATCCAAATATAAACAAAGCAATTTTTCTAAAATAATGAGTGATGGCGGTAATAAAACATTGCTCGATGTAAAATAACAGCACTAAAATTTATACTAATAATCAATATACATTTTGTTATTCACCACTGAATACATAGTTGTACCAAACAGTGAGGAACAATTATTATACTATTAGTGTTTTAACACATATATATATATATATATATATATATATATATATATATATATATATAGTGGAGTGAATTCTCCTGACGTATGAGGGTCAAGCAGCTCAGTTCCTAGGAACAAACAGTCCAGACACCAACATATATGATTTGATGATAGTGATGAAGGCTTTGTGCAGAACCAACCACACTTTTTGAATAGAGAGACCTGATGCCCTATGTGCCACAAGGTCCCCAAACAACCTTTGCAGGTTTGAATTCAGAGTTGTTCTTATCCTAGACCAGTTGCCATCCAAGGCTATAGAATCCGGTCTGTCCTGCTATTTACCTATAGCTGGAGGGAGAAGAGGATTAATACCTTTCCCAAGGGTATTAGCACATAAGTGAATGTAATGGATTTGACTGGAATTTATATATATATATATATATATATATATACACACACACACACTACAGTTCAAAAGTTTGAATCCATACCCAGAATTAGCATGGTATGAACTTGACAGAGGAGTGAAACCTTTCCCTCCAAAATATAAAAAAAGAGCTCTTAGAGTTATTAAGAAAAAGATTGGAATCAATTATCAAACTTATACTTTAAGAAACATTTGCAACAAATGCCAAAAATTTGTGCTGCAGTAATCAAGGCTAAAGGAAAATAGGTGCAAAATTTAATCACAAAATGTTGTTTTTTTTTTGGTCCTAATAAAATTTCCAATAAAAAAAATTATGTCTCACTTTGTTTTAATCATATATAATAATTTTCTCTTATTTAAAGTATAAAACAGCTATTTTTTGAGCCAATTTAAAAAAATTACTAGGGATTGCCTCAGACTTCTGAACTGTAATGTATACATTTTCTGTTGAAAGTGATTTAAAATTAATTCAAATTCTATAGCATTCTGTTTGATATCATGAGTGAAATTCATTAAATATATATTTCAAAATTTTTATTCATCTTCATGATAAGACACACACACACACACACATATATTATATATATTTAAAGAATGACAGCAAATTCTGGTGGTAGGGAAAAGTTCAATATTTTGGCATCATGCAATAAATTGTATCTCTTTTGTGATGTCAACAAATACTTGTTTCCACTTCCATAACGCTCATTGTAGTAGAGACCTTGTAATCGCAGATACAAGTATAGTACGCTGTTGAACAATGCCTTTGAATATCACTCACACTAATAGTACTTGCTCAATAATACTCAAATAGTTATCTGTATAATGATCCAAACAGAGAAATAGTATAGTGAAGAGAGTAGAGAATAGCAGTCCGTATATTAATAGAGGATAGAATAAAAGTGCAGATCCGAATAGTAATAGAGGATAGATTAGAATGAAGATCAATTAGACACATGCTATTTCCCATATATACATTTCCTCTATGGTCATGTAGTCTGCTTTATTCAATAATAGGATTGCCTGTGCTTGCTCACTGACAATCTACGTTCAAACTCAAGTGTCGGCAGTGACACTTTATTCCTATATAACAGTAAGAATCAGTGGTTTAACATAAATCATATTTTGTATGAAATAACCTCCTTACTTAGGCTTTTCCTCTATGGTCACGTGGTCTACTTGATTCAATAATGGGATCGTCTGTGTTTGCACACTGGTGATCTATGTTCAAATTCAAGTGTCGGCAGTGACACTTTATTCCTATATAAAAATCTCACAATTAAAAGCCAAAATAAGAAACTCACATTATGCAATTTTGTTTACTTGTATCAACAACTAAACTTCTATATACAATGTTCCCACTCTAAAATAGATCATCTCATAAACAAATAAATTGCAGGAAAAAAAAAAATACAACTGCTTTTGTAAGATAAAAATGATTTTAATATAAATGCTTACTTTACATATATGCTCAGTAGATAGTTTTGTGCAACAGAAAACCTTATCTTTACTCAAAGTGACCAGAGATATCCAGGTTTAGGATTTACACTGGCATCTCAAATCATTTTAATAAGACAATGTTACACTTTGATGCACAGCAAAATAGAGACTGCAGTATACATAAAAATAAATCTTTATATACATTGAGAATAGAGGATCTTATTCTGCAAAAGCTCACAGTGTACACCAATAAATATTGTTCTTTATTAAGTCTCTCTAATGCACAGGCCAGTAGACATAATTCACATTGTTTAAAAAACAGGTCATCTTCTCAAACATGTGTATCTACTAAAAATATTTAAAGTAATAAGTGTATATATTACATTTTTTATCTAATTGTTTAAAAAAGCATACCAATGTATGTTACTGAAAGTTTAACAGTAATAATCCAAAGAAGAATCAGCAATATTATTGGTCCTGATCTGGCAGATTGGCTTCAGTCACTTTCCTACTGCTGTAAAGTTGCCTCTCTGTATCTTTTCAATAAATACTTTTATGGTAATTGTTTGGATGAGCTCTTCGCTATGGTACCTAGACTTTTTTAATTCAAGTGCAATACTAGAGACTGGCATTGAGATCTCATCAATTTAAAATTGAGCTGGCTAGATGTAGCCATAAGTTTTATGCTAACAGTTTCTTTTCTCACACTTCTTGATTGTGGAACTCACTTCTGACTACATGCTTTCCAGCCAATTTTAATCTGCAAAAATTTAAATGCAATGTCAATCACTATCTACTGTCCTCCTGATTACTTTTTCCTCTTCTTGCTCATTATTAATGTTTTTGTTCCTAATTCTTCTAAACCCTGTAACCCCGTCTTAGTGGCTTTACTGCCTTGCATGGAGTGATACCGATTAAAAAACAAAAAAAAAAAAACATTCTGAACATCTGAAAATTGGTTTATTACTGTGAAACTTTCAGTAATGTTTATTACTATTTTTAATAACATTCAGAAAAACATAATATACATACTGTATATGGTTCTATCTAAAGGATAATGAGCATTGTATTAAAGGAAAATGAATGTTAGCCTGTGTTTGGCTGAACTGAATTTCAGTTAAATGTTTATCAATTTATACAAGACAATAAGTTAAATGCTCAAGTGACTTAGCTTCTGACTGACTCCAAACATTGGTAACTGTAAGAAACTCAATTTTCAATTTCTATGGTTAAACTGAAGAATGTTTTAGCACGCTAATCAAGTATCATGTATGCACTAATTCAATTTTGGTATATAAAAATTTTAGTGCACTAATAGAAAATGTATTAATCAAGGGATGCCTACATATATGTGTGTGTGTGTGTGTGTTTAGGCAACAAGAATTTATTCAAACAAGTTTTATTGACTAAGACTGACAGGATCTGTTTTGCATTTTATTTAATTTTTCCAATTTCCGGTGTTGTTTTATATCAGGCTTAAAAAATAAAATTCATCAGAAGTTGTAAAAACTAAATAAAAGATTAAATTAAACAGACAGGTCTTGTGAGTATTATCCAATAAAACTCATTTGAAGAAAAAAAAATGTATGTATCTATATAAATGCTCTGCCATTGTGACATTGAGTTTTTCTCCCCCACCCACCATCAATGTAGCTAGCCATCCGGTTGCCACTAGCTAGGATCAAAACCCAGCTGAATTGGTGTCAGTTGGAGATTCTACCCCTATGCCATTGGTGCATGGTAGGGATGAAGGTGGATTTAAGCATATTTATTTTTGGATAAACACACAGTGACTGAGAAAACTATTCACTTTACCAAAGAGTCTTGTATTATATAATACATAAAAGGTTAATGGTCAGAGTTGAATCAGACCAGGAAACAGGGGTATTAAAAAGTGTTCAATACACATGTGAAAAAAAATAAAATAAAAATAACATGTAGATCTTATAACTTTAAAAATCAGGAGGTCAGTTGAATCTGTTACCTTCGTTTCAACCTTATGGTATCCTCAGGCGATTTTTATCTAATGACCTCTTAATGCTTTATTTTTTTTTTAAATAAACTAATGAACACTATATTATTTTCAAAAATAAATAAACACATGATGTTGGATGTAATAGAAAGGCAGGAGGTGGATGTGAAGGAGGAAGAAAAGAAAAGCCAGACTATTATACATTGGTGTGGGGTTAATTGAAATCTACATTACCAATAATAATAAAATGAAAAAATAAAAATTACAGCACTTGACAATTGCTTCAGCATGAAACTTGGAGTTTTGCAATTAATGTAAGGTATCATGCTTATTTCTTTATTATATATATATATAAAAAAAAAAATGTATATTTAGTCAGCAACATCTTAGTTAAAAAAGTTGTATTAAATTTATCAACAATGTATTTCATAGGACATTTTTTTGAATCAATTTTATAAATTCCTACTTCTGGTTTAATGTTACCATTTTGTTTTGTATTGATTAAATCTTTTATTATTTTTTAAGTAGTTGTGACAACCTTCATGTTCACTTTGGATAAATTCTTTTCAATTACAGTCAATATGGAATTGCTAAGTAGCAACTTATCTGCCAAGTTTTATCAAGATAATGTTATTTTCATTTTGTGCATTTTGCAGGCTTTCTTCTTTGTGTTATATATGAAATAATTAGGCTATTAGCATAGTTTAAAAGTATTTAAAATGTATTTTTCTTCATGTAAATATTGATGGTTACAAATTCTAAGTGCTCTTAAATACAGACCTAAAATATTCTGTATATTGTTTTGTTGTGATGTGTATAGAAGTTTTTTTCCATATGCCATGTCCCTTCAAGAACCTGAGTGATTACAGCTCTCCCCAACTTCCTATCCTTTGTAGTTCTTAGCAATTTTTGTCTTTTTACTATCCCTCCATTCTACTATCCATTTACACAAGATTGTTAGGTAGGTTACACATTATTTCAATTGGTTCCTCTTCCCTTCAATGTTTTTTGGCATTGTCAAATTTTTCAACACATCTTTTCTCATATGTACTCAAAATTTTCACCATCACTTTTTGATTCTATGTATAAGTGTGCTTTCTGTTTAAATTTCCCTTAGAACTTCCTCAATCTTGCACACACCATCCATGATATTCTCAGCATCCTTCTGTAGAACCATATTTCTGTTATCTCCAATCTTCTCACCATCTGGGAGGAAATTGTCCAACATTTACTGCCTTATAGAAAGGCAGCTGTTACATCTTTCTTTGTTTGCATTTAAATTTTCCTGGTTCTTAATAATTAGCTTAGCTTTTGAAAAGCACCTTTTGCTATTCTAATCTACATTAAGTTTTTTATTAGTTTTTATAGTTTTATAATGTTTCATATGATACAAGAAATCAATTATTTTACAAAAAGTCATATATTTATAAGTTATATATATATATATATATATATATATATATATATATATATATATATATATATATATATATATGACTTTTTGCAAATTAATTGATAGTAATGTTTATATATATATATATATATATATATATTTTTTGTATGTATATATATATATATATATAGGTGTGTGTTGGAACCTATTATATGAGTTTGTGTGTATGTGTAGGTATGGAAACTTTGGTATATCATGACTGTTTTTTATATATCTAAGTATGTGTGCATAAAAGTCTATGTGTGTATATATGTGTATACGTATATATGTACTTGTTATCATAGATATGTATATGTACGTATATGTTTATGTTTATATATTTATTCGTGTGTATTTCTGTACGTATATGTATGTATGAATATATATATATATATTTTTTTTTTTTTTTTTTATGTGTGTTAATTTGTTTTTGCTGCCGTGTATATATATATATATATATATATATATGTATATATTATGGATTTCTTTATCCTGTTTTTTTTTGCCAAATATATAATGAAACTATTATCAACTTTATATGATTAATAATATATATATATTTTATTGATATTTATTGTTTTAAGTTTTCGTTTTAGTATATTAAATAATATTATTTTAAACATTTTTATCTTTTATATTTGCTCCCTTAAGTTATAATTCAATAAGTGGTTAGCATTTATTTAAGTCTGAAATATTTACTGGTTGTGATTTCTCAATGTCTATGCCATTGTGGATGTATGTTTGTGTACATATCGGTGTCTATGTGTATGTAGAGTGTATTCACATTTAACTGTGTGTGTGTATAAGTGTTAGTTTCATAAAGGGCTGTGGAGTTGTTCATGTTTTCCCCACCTTTTTCTTTTTTTTTTTTTTTTTGTGTGTGTATGTGTGTGTGTGTGTGTGTGTGTGTGTGTATGTATCTAATTATGTCTGGATGCGTATGTATTATAATCTGATTGTGTTTTTGTTGTGTCACGCGAGTTTAAGACCATATTCACAAACTTTAAAATAAAAACGAAAAGAAAAATATATACATGTATTATTAGATGACCGGATGAATTGTAGCTTTTTGTCTTGTCAGACGTAATTTCAATGAAGAAATGAATTGAATAAAATATATATTTTTTTCTTTTCTCAATAATTTTGTAGTTTTTTAAACTTAATAGTGATTAAATTTGGATTTTAAAATTGCCAGTTTTTAATTTTAATATTAAATTTTATCATATAAATTTATAATTATTAGTTAGTAAAAATTATTTTTTTAATATTACACGTATTTAAAGATCTAAATAGCTATAATAGCAGGATTTTGTTGTCAAGCTTTTGAATCTTTCTGTACTTCGTTTTTGATTGGTTATTCTAGCTTTTGTAACAATGCTCCCCTAGTGTAGGATCGTTAATTCATCTGAAACTTTTAAAACCATTTATTTTATTTTCAACACCATCACTTGATAAGACACAGAGTGTGTTGAAACAAAATGGCTATTTTGTAGTGATTTTATAACATACTTATGTTATAAATTTTTTTAAAAAAATTATATATATATATATATATATATATATATATATATATATATGGCACATGGAACTAGAACAGTCTACCCCAGCAAGCGAAATAAAGGGTTCAGTTCGGCATTCTAAACACCTGAAGAAGGCCTAAATGTGATAAATTTGGCAACAAAGATGAGGATAATAGTCCAAACAATGTAAATAGTGTACATAATACCTCATCTCAGAAATATAGACAAATATAGAACAGAATATCAATTTATGGCAAAAGAAAAAACATTACAACAGGTTATAACAAGGTGTGTATGTGTGTGATGTGTGTGTATATATGGGTGTGTGATAGAGTACAAAAATAAAGGGAGGAAGCAAAAGCACTTTGTTGGCAGTGTTTCTATCTACATGTGACTACATCTGAAAGCAAAACTTGAAAAGACTAAAGGGAGAATATCATTGCCTACTTATAGGCTTAAAGAGCACCCCTTAGTGAGCGCTTTTGGCAGAGCTAAGTGGGGTAATTCACAGGACCTCCTCCAAATTGGCTGAATAAAATTCTCCCAATATCTCTATGAAGTTTGAGTATGTTCTGTTCTGTAACTCATAGACTGAAAAGAAAGGAATCAAATGGTGTAGTTTAAATGTGTGTCACCAAAAACGTACTTGTCTGACGTACTGTGTCATCAGGGTGCTGTAGAATTTCTAGTGAGGCAGAATGTAGCCCATTCTGGGAAATATATCGATACTGTTTTTCACATTGAAAAACAAGATAGAGAAAGAGACCGGTGGTTGGTGTTAAAATTTTGTGGTTGTTTTCCAATGCTCCACAGTGAGTTGATTTTAGTTTGGACTGCTCATTGGTTTTGGTGTGTGTGGATTATCTTGGCAACACAAAAAAATTAACAGAAGTTTTGATTTGGAAAGTTGTTGTGCTGATGCTGGTTGAAATTGATACTGAGTGTCGAATGCATGTTGTGTGAGAACTTTTGAAGATATCATTTTTGCAAGAGATGGTTTCGTAACTTTCCAAAGGGTATTTGAGCCTAAGCAAATATAATGATCTCTTCTGGAATTTGAACCCAGCTCTCAGATTTCTCATTCCAAGTCACTATCCATTACACCACCTGCACACCTACTAATATATGTAATGCACAATATGGGTGTGTTAAGTCAAATCTATTTTTACTTACCGGATTTCCGGTGGCAAAATACTATCCGTGTCAAGATCGTAACGGTTCATGTTTGCAATGGAATGTCCGTCCCTGTGCAATCCTCTATGTCGTCTATATATCACCTGAGCTCCCTTTAACTTGACTTGTTTTGTTCCCAATTCCATAGGCATAGTGGAGCTCACTCCACTAGTTCACCGTGATTGGACAGCTGCAGGAGTACAAGCACCTGAAAAAACAATGCATTCAATAGAAAAGTCAATGTGTATAAGAAAAAATAAGGGAGAGAGAAAAAGAAAACAAATATAGAAGCCAGATCCATAAAAATTGATATTACAATGGAAATCACATGGGAAGGTGTTGAAATGTTTTTGGCTACCCAAAATCAAACCAAATGACCAGACACCAATTTTTTGGAATACATCTTTGGTCAAGGTAAGAGCTCTTTAGCATCTCCTTTATCATTCTCATTTCCTTTGATTGATATCATTTACAAAGCGAAACAGTAAAAATCATAGCAACGAGATAAACTGAGTTGGCTTACAAATTTGATGATGCAAAAGATGAGGTTGCAACTATTGGCACAGAAGGCAAAAACAACACTAATGAAATATAAATATATTATAGATGGTGTTAAGTTCTATTCTATGGAGAATAATTGTTACCCCACATAGGGATTGAACTTACATCATCCTGGTTATAAAAAAAAAACTAATGCTTTATTGAATTAACCTCTCTCTTCTGTTGGTTCAGCCCAAGTTGCTCAATTTAAGCAAGTTGTTTTTCTCTAGATGAATTCAAACACACGCTCTTAAAATAGGCGCCGGAGGGAGTCGCCAGTGATGTAAAAAGTTTCAGGTCTTTCAACATCATACACCCCATCACCAAGTCAACCCAATCAGGGGAGATCAATCCCCGATCCCCCCCTCACAATCAAACACTAGCAGATACTCTTGTATTTTTAATGAATTAGATGAAAATAGACTGCATTTCCTGCACACCTGATTGGATGAAAATATAACTTTAGCATTAGAAACAAAGAAAAGAATGCTAAAATGTCATAAATATATGGCAGTGAATACTGAAACAATCTCCTCATATATGAAGGGACTTGAGGCTACAGAAATGTGGTTCTACAGAAAGATGCTGAGAATACTATGAACTGAACATGTGAATAACTAGGAAGTTTTAGGCGGAAAATAGAAACAAAAAGGGTGCTTATACTTAGAAACAGAAAGAAATTCCTGGGACAAATAATGAAGAAAGGGCTTAGAAAATTTGACACATGTTTACTGCAAGAAAGGCAGAAAATAAACAGTGTGTGACCTACCGCATAAGCTTGAGTAAATGAATGGCAGAATAGGAACTGGGAGTGACAGTAAAAAATAAACCTTACTAAGACCTACAATGGATAGGAAGTTGTGGAGAGCTACAATCGCCCACATCCTAAAGGGACAGGTTTACCACCACATCTTATTGAAACACTGGTTCCCGTAAGATCATCGAATTTAAGCAATGTCAAGACTGGTCAGTACTTAGATGGGAGACCACCTAAGTGCTGTCAGCTTGGATGTGCAAGTGGTGTAATTTTTAGTTGGTTGGTCGATTTGGTTTGTTTAGCAGCATATCAACCTCTATGGGTTATTTAATGCTGAAATCTAAATATTTTTGTATACAATTGTATGCCTTCAACTACTGATAAAATGTACTGTTGGTCATTTTGCCTTAAAAATATATTGTTGGTAATTTTACTATAAATATATATTGTTGGTAATTTCTTTTTCAATATAAAAATGTATTGCTGGTATTTTTACTATAAAAATGTATTTTCATACTTTCATAGGGTTTTGTTTGAGGGGTTCAGTATTTGCCCATAGCTGGGGCCCAAACAGGTGCTACCACTAATGACTCAGAATTGTTAATCAGAGAGCCGAGTTCCAAATCCAGTTGGGTTTGATATATTCACTTATGCATAAATACTCTTCGGAAAAGAGGTAAAAATCCGCTTCTTCTCTTAGCTATGGGTTAATTGATTTTTTATCTAAAAAAAAAAAAAAAAAAAAAAAAATAATAATAATAAATATAAAATTGCATACATAATATTTAGATTTTGGCATTAAATAACCCATAGAGGTGTTGATATGCCATTAAACAAAAACAACCAACTGGAAAGACATGGCACATAGAAAAAGATCAATTGTGATATCAAACACTTCAAAACTTGTCAGGCATTATTATCCTTCCAAGAACTGTTTAGTTACTCTTACTTTTGTTGTTAGTACAGAATTTCAGCCAGTCCAGTCATTTAGGCATACAATGATAGATGATAATTTCTGTAGATTTGAAATGATTCATGTCATTCTAAGAACTGAATTCTTTTTATTGATTCTGCTATCATTTTATAATCAATCTGTCTCATTCAAGTGTACAATCATTAACGGAAAATAGTCACAAACAGGAAAGTGATAGTGGCTGAAATCCACACTGGTTTGTATGATACACCTGATTAGATTACAACTACTTTGTCAGATCAATAATTGAAAATGGCTTTGAGCAAATGAGGCCTGTAAGTCTTAGCGAGGCCTTTCTTCCGACCTCATGAACTGGCACTACAGAATCACAATCAAAGAACTACACTAAATAACAGAAACCACATCATTTGCTGACTCAACAAAAGCCAAAAAGAAAATGGTTATGTAACTTGAGGAGAAAATAAGGGCATGATCAATATGTTGACGTTCCACACTACTACAAACAAAAAGTTAGGAAGGAAACCCTCATAAAGAGTGATAATAGTTAATGAACTTGAGAAACTGTTTTTCCTGAAAAATTGTATTAACAGAAGGATTCTATCAATTTCAACTGAAAGTAGCATAAGCTGCTTGGGTCAATGAATGCAAAATGCTTCCTTATATGGAAATGGCTAATATTAGAAGAGGCAGAGGTGGTTTTATCTTGATCTCAAGTGTTTCTGTTTGATACACCAGCAGATAGTACCTTTTGAATTTGGTCTTCTAAGCAGTTCCACTTTGACCAAAGGGTAATGTGGATGGATGAGGGTTTTTGGTGATCAAGTGACAACAAAGACAGAAATAGGGTATATCCAGGTGCTGGTTGATATTAACAGTCATGCTTGAGATTGGGGAAGTTCTGGTCTGCTCTTGGTGGGAGATGAACATGTCTGCTGCTCAGTTCTGAAGCTTCCATTCTTACTGCCCAGATACTGAAAGCAGAAGCTGTCCCAAGTATCGCCTACCTACCAACTCTGGTAAGGTAAAAACATTTTATATATAATATGACAGTGTTTCTTTCATTGTATCACCTTGTGAGCATGCAGAACACTCTTCCCCAGTTTTCAGTGGACACTATAAGATCAAGAATGAGAATACAATATGTGATAATCATTGGCTAATTGGTGAAAAGTTTGAGTGAGTGTTATGTTACATGTTTACAGTTATGATCATTCCTATTTGGTCTGTTTTTCCATCTTGTGTACCAGAAGCAAACTTCAGCAGTGTATAACTGTAAATGCAGGCTTCAGACTAGTCAAAAATCATTATAAATTATAATATCATATAGGTCATCTTGAAATAAAAGAAATATAAAACTAAGAGAATCAATAATTATTAGATGTGACCAGCCTAAACCTTGAGAAAGATGGCATTCTCAAAAAGGAAATAGGACATGACACAGACGGCCACTTTTGACTATTCATACACACTTCATTTCAACCGTTAATGCCTTGCAACTTCTTGCTATTATTCATTGCACAACAGAAATGAATTTTTTTTTTTTCAGTAGTATGTCAATGAAGAAACTCATTTACACTACATAATGACAGTCACATGTGCAATTTGACAATAGGGCAAAACCAGGTCAAAAGTATACCATTGGAGGTACATGCCTGAAATTTTGAAAATTCACTAATTTGGGGATAAGGAATTCAATAAAACTGTTCTTTTCTCTGTACTTTTTTTTATACTTGTATCTAATTTAAAAATTTCATAAAATTGTACAATTTTTAACTTGTCAAAAGAGACAGTAATGATTACAAATCTTAGAAAACTGGTTCATAAAATGATTCATTGGTCAATCCTCCAAACAAGTGCTTATTATAAAGCTTTAAACTCATTTATTTTCAAACTAAAAACACAGAAATACATTTATTGAAACTCATGAAAAAGAAATTCTGGGCAGTTGGAATGGTTCTCCTGCATTTTCTCTTCTAATGGTGATTTGCAGTCTGAATTTGTTTAGAAGCCTCTGCTATATCCATTACATGTGCTATCATCTCTTGAAAGTTTTATTATAGCAAAGTCCCATCTAAAGACAAATGCTGACACCATTTGTGCAATATCATCTAAGACCATTAAAAATAATCATTTCGTTATTTGGTTGGTTTAAAATTACCATTAAAGATGAGGAGAACATATACTACACTTTGATTCCAGCCTGTAGGTGACCAAATCTAAATGGTTCTGCTGATTTGAAAAAAAAAAAAAATATCATCCTGATGATGCAATTTAGCAACTCCTCTTCCAGTATTTTGCTTCAAAATTGGAGTCTCTAAGATTCTAAAATAAATAATCTAGGAGGAACTGTATTTACTTTGGATGGTATACTGGTCTGGCTATTCATTAGAACTGATCCTCTTCCAGCCATCTTGATCCACACCTAGATCTTTAAAGGGAAATCAAGATAATAGGTGTGGATATATGTAACCACTTACTCAACTAAAATCCATTGATAGACTATTTGTATAAGAATGAATGCAATTCTTCAAAAAGTCAATGTTCACTGTACTCACACACAGCCTTGCATGGTTCACTTTTTGTCCATTTCCCTAACACTGCACAGTAATATGATCTAGTCCTTGGCATTGAGAACATTGTAAATGTTGGTGAACTTTGCATGTATGGTTTGCACTCATCCCTGAAGGTTGATCCTGACAATCCTTGACAAAATGATTAGGTCCTGAGTACCTGTAGCAGCTGACATTGGAAGGATACTTAGTGAAGAGTATGGGAACATCTGTTTCGATTAAACAAATGGATGGCTGCTGGGAGTGGTTTGCTCCTGTAATCATGATACTTGGAGGCATGGTCAGGTGGCTGGTTTGCATTCTGAGTATTCTATTGTACATTACATTATAGTGATCATGCATCTGCACCAAGCCAGGCATCAATATGACTAACTGGAAGGTGCTTTAGATGATCAGGTTGACTAATGAGGGTCAGCCTGGTTAAGGGTGGAACTGCAGCAGACAAAAGAAAATAGCAGCATACCCTGAAGGCAAAAACACTTTTGTATCACATGCTGTACACCATTCCTCCATCCTGGGTATGACAATAAACTACATCCACATCCTGGGTAAGACGATAAACTATGTCCAACATCAAGGCCTCTGATCAGGAAGTTTTGAAGAGAGTGGAACCACCTCTTAATTGCTGGTGTTCCCAGGTCCACCCTGACCCAGAGTGATAGCACCTGTTAGGGTTCCAGCTATGGGTAAATAGTTAACCCCCAAACTGGGGTCAAAACACTATGAAAGTGTAAAAATAGGTTTTAATACCAGAAATACTTTGTAAAAAAATTATTACCAGTAATACATTTTTAAAAAATAAAATATTACAAGCAATAAAAATTTTGTCAGCATTAAATAACCCATTGAGGTTGATATGCCATAAAACAAAACAAACCATTCCTTCTGGAAAGGACTTATTTGCATTTCTTGAGATGGTATGCGATTTTGTTTTTTTTTTTTACCATTGTCACCAGAGAAGAGGAAATTTTATTGGTTTACTTAATCTGAAATTTCAATCCATTAGAAATTGTAAACACAACAGGATCCTCAGCTAGTTTTCCATTAATTGGTGAATGACTACCCCACTTTGTGTTTCCATTCTCATTCATATTGGTGCATACCACAAACTAGGAAAGGTTCACAGCAAGCTCGTAAGGAAATGAAAGATGAAAATAAATGTGGTAGCCAGAAATGAGAATGTGAACTGTTTCCAATATATTTACATGTTTCATTCAGGGCGTCACTTGCTTGGTCTGGGTGGGGAGGTAGGTGCCACTTGGAACAACTTCTGCCATGTTGGACTCTTCCTTTTACCAACTCTCTGCCCATCTTAACACTACAAAGCTTGGCTAACAACACAAACATGTCACATTGGAACTACTTGAGAGACAGTTCTGGTCTTGCTTTGGAAGGGATCAAGCTAACTAACACAATCTGAACCATGACAATATAGACCAGTGATTCTCAACTAGTGTGCCACAAAATATTGTCATGGTATACATATATGCATGAAAGTAGTTTCGGTACAGTGTTAGTATTTGAATAAATGAATAAGTATTAATCTTCTTTTCAAATAAAACTTGAATTAAACAAAAAATGTTGAATATAATTATATGGAAAAAAGATTAATCTTCATTTATTCAAATAAAAGAAAATTTTAAAAAGTTAAATCAAAAAAATAAAAATACTCTTAAAAAAATAAATATTAAAACAAAGTATTTAAAATAAAATCAAAGAATAGTAAAAAAATTCTTTGATTTTAAATACTTTGTTTTAATATTCATATATTGACCAATGATCAAAACAACAAAGATGGGGACAATAGTCTAAATATAAATAGTGTAAATCAGTGCTTCTTAAACTTTATTTCATTCATGACCCCATTTTTCATGACAAGATTTTTGGCGACCTCAGATATTAATCAACTACACTGAAAATATATACGTTGCCACTGCACCTGTTGTAATGGCACCATATACATGTTTTATTACCACAGCACTTGCATGGTGCATCACATTAAATATTGTGCATTTGTGAAATTAACTTTCACAACCCCAGCATTTTGCTTCACAACCCCAAATGGGGTTGCAACCCATAGTTTAAGAAGCACTTGTGTAAATAATAACTCCTCATCCCAGAAATTCAGGCAAAAAGCTATTTCCATCCAAAATATGGTAATCATCTTTTTAATGTGGAGTAAAGGGAAGTAGGCAATAGTGATATTTTTAATAGTATATTTTGAAAATTTCTCAAATTTTAATGCTCATTTCTGAACTATTTACTTTTTGGGGGTTTATTCATAAAAATAAGTTAAGCAATGTTTATCTTTAATAATAGGTTTTGCTTATCTTTCTTGTGTTTAAAGAAAAAAAAAAAAAAACATAATTTGCAAAAAATTAAATTACTGTATTATTGCACTTATGTGTCCATCCCACAAATAAAATGATTACAAAAATATTTAAACCAATCAAGCTGCTTTAATTCTAATTTTACTAACACTACTTTACAGGAAATACCACAAAGAAAGAAATGACTGCATTGCACAATAGAGCCAAAAAAATTGGGCCCAGACAACACTGGGTATCATTGCTAGTTATAGATAAAAATAAAAACATTTTTCTTGTGACTAATTTTTTTTAGTTTCATTTACTTTTTTTTTTTAAGACTACTTCTCACCAGTTTATTCCAACCCCATAAGTTGTACAGTTCAAACTTCATGATCAACCTCCCATTAATAATGTATCAAGTAAACAGAGTGTATGCATGAAGTGACCCAAAAACACATATGGATATTTAAAAGAAAAAATATTCTTTTTTAAAAAAAATAAGAGAGAAAGAAACCATTCAAATGGCAACAGGCTTTAAGTACTTTCAGGAACTTGTGTGCATGTGTGTACACAAGATCTGCCCAGAAAATATACAGCTATTTGGAATATCTATAAAACCAGTCAAGCATTCTTAATGTAACTTGGTAACCAATCAGAGGGGACCTTACTGTGCATGTATAGATAGTCAACTGAGTTTCCTATGGGAGAGTATCTATGAGGCACCAATGAGTGAACTTGTGTACAATTTAACTACTTCATTCTCAAGCAGTTTTTGTAGGCAAAACATATCACCCAGGTCCGTTAGTTTAGATTTGGCTCCCTACAATTCTCTATTTTTCCCAAAGTTAAAATCCCCAGTGAAAGGAGAAATACATGGTATTTACTACCAGATAACCTTCTGAAGTGTATATCAACAATAGTAACAAGTAAAATCAACTTGGCACCTGAAAACTTGAGCCTGTCTTCTGTATAAATGTTGATTTAGAAGAAAATCAGCAGAAACAACTTATGGAATATGTGCAACATTTCTTGAAGATGAAGTTACTGTCCAATTCAAAATGTTTTACATTTTCAACTGGATATGTGCCACTTTCAACATGCCCCTTGTAAAGGACAGCCAATAAACATTAGTGATGACAAACTGAGGACTTGTATGCAATATGATGTGCTTCATGTCACAGGTTTGCAATCAACACATGCATTGAAGATATATTTCTGTGCTGCCTCAGAAAATCATACACATTGAAGAAATAATCACACTATGAATTTAATGAATAAATAACAAGTAGACCATTTTCCATATCTAAGCAGACTTTTATTAAACAAGTGCACCCCAGAAAAGGATATGGAACACAGAATTGATGCTGCACATCAGAAATTTGGAAAGCTAATCAAACAAGTTTTCAACATTTCTGAACTTCAGTATCTGTCTATATTTATGAGATGAGGTATTATGTACACTATTTACATTATTCGAACTACTGTCCTCATCTTTGTCGCCATATTTATTATGTTTCGGCCATTGTATTCTCTGGCCTTCTTCAGGTGGTTGGAATGTCGAACTGAACCCTTTATTTCACTCACTGGGGTAGACTGTTCTAGTTCCATGTGCCATGTTTAATGGATGTTCAATTCGACATTCTAACCACCTGAAGAAGGCCAGAACATACAACAGCTGAAACACTGTAATAAATATGGCGACAAAGATGGGGACAATAGTCCGAAGTCTGAACTTAAGATGAAAAATTATGGTCTATAATGCTGTTGTCATTTTCAACTTTGCTATATGGCTGCGAAACTCATGACATCCAATAATTAGAATGTTTTCACCAACAAAACTTTTATTCGACCTTGAACATCAAATAGAATTACTATGTGACCAATGCCAAAATCCTGGAAAGAGCCAACAATCAAAGCATCAAATCACTGATCATTAAACTGATCTGCTTAGTTTTCAATGGTTAGGACATTGAGCAAGAATGAAAGTGTCAGGGTTTGCACATCAAGTCTTATTCAGTGAGCTCACTTCTAGAAAAAGACTACAGGGTTTCCCTCTTCAAAGATACAAGGACCAACTCAAAATAACACTGAAAGACACTGGACTTGAGCCTATATGATTTGAAACACATGCACAAGACTGTACCAATTGGCAATGTTCCACTACCATCAGAACTTCGAAGCCACCAGAAGAGAAAAGGATTGACCGTCCTCCACCAACATTATTATGCAGTCAATTCCATCAGATCTTCCATGCACAAATTGGTCTACTTAGTCATCAACACTATTATCATAAACTGATCAACAAAAGAAATTAAATTTTTGGATATGAAATAAAGCTGCTGACGATATGGCACATAAAATTACCCCATTTGCATTTAATGAATATTACAATATTACGTGCTGTGTCCTTTCAGGACGTAGGCAATCATGGCTCTCCACTTCCCCCTATCTTTTGCAGCTCTCAATAAGTTTTGTGCCTCTGCCAACTCTCCCAGACCACATTCTTCCATCCACTTGCTTAAACTCACCAGGTATGTCATGTATTCTGTTTCCTTGTCTCTTTTTCCCTCTATTCAACCTGTGAGTATCAGATTCTCCAGGCCCTCCTTTCTCATTACATGTCCCAGAAATTTCATCTGCCTCTTCCTTATGTTAAGTTTGAGCTTCCTCCTTGTTTGCATCCTCTCCAAGACCTTATTGTTGCTCACACACTTGCTCCATTATATCCTTAGCATCCTTCTGTAGAACCACATCTTGGCTGCCAAGAGTATCTTCTTCATCTTCAAAGAGACCGTCCAACATTCACTGCTGTATAGGAGGACAGATGTCAAATAGCAGCTCAGTATTCTTTTCTTTGTTACCAAAGAAATCCTCCTGCTTCACATTACTCTGTCCAGCTTTTGGAATGTATCCTTGGCCATCCCAATCTGTCTTCAGAGCCTTGAAAATTGATCTCAACCCCCACATAGCCACCAATAGTCAATGCTATAGACTCTTCCATGCAAGAATTTGTCTACTTAGTCATCAATGCCAGCATCATAAAGGAAGCGATCAGAAAAGAAATTAAATTTATGGATATGAGATAAAGCCACCACTGACGATGACAAGTGAATGTAACTAAACAGCAACAAATTACAATGTTTGCTAGTTTTTTTTCCATATCAAAATAAATGAACTAGTCAACAGTAAAGGCATTGTTTTCCTTCATGTACATGAAAGACCACTAATCACAGGTGGTGTAAGAAATCAATTGGAAGGCCTTTATTAGAAAATTCCTGTCTCACACTTGATATTATCCAGTTATGTTTTTTTCTCATTATCATTACCTTTTTTTTTTTTTTTTTTGAAATAATTAATTCCATACCATAATGTTCAAATTGGAGATTCAATAGTTTTTTTTCTGCCTCACTGCCAAAAGAGTGATTCATAAAGCACTTTTACATTTGTATCTTTTTCAGAAAAAAGATTTTGAAACATGATGGGAACTACTTAACTGCATGTTTTTTTTTTGTTTTTTTTTATCTATATTGTTCTTTAATTCCTTGCGTGTAAAAAAAAAAAAAATAGTTGCCTGCTTATTTCCAGGTACACCTAGTTGCAAGACTGCCTAGCTAATCCTTGTTGCAGACACCCACTCAAGCACATGATGTATTTCATCAATGCCCACAGACCTAACCTATATTTTATACTCCAACTATGCTGAGTGGCTCTTTCTTACAGTCTGCTTATTTCCAGGTATATGTATCTGCTAAGTTGACTTGCTAATCCCTGTTGCAGATACCCACTCAAGCACTTCTGTTATATCAATGCCAACAATTATAATTTCTGGGACAGAGCACACAATCTGGCATGATCAGAAGTTAAACAAGCCTAGCATTTACAAACCGTCAGTTACAAGGGTTTATGACTTCATATGTGCATAACTATCAATGACTTCCAAATACTTTCATCTACCCACAATTTCACTCACAAGTCTCATGTCAACCCATGATGTAGTTTTCCGACACTTCCCAATAGTGACACATACTGGGATAATTTCCTCAGGCTGATATTACTAGGAAGTCACCTCCTTTCGAAAATTGATCATGGCACACACACAAAGATATACTCACATGTTAAAAGTCATGAAAATGGCCAAACCTATATCAATTATGCTCCGATATCTGGTGAGTCATGTTGAAAACAAGCTCAGCTGCTCGGGAGTCATAACAAATCGACATGATTTAATGGAGTTTGAATCTTGTAGGATAGGACACTCTCTTTATCTATACTGTCAAGTGTGCCATAAGGCAGGTTGATTTTTCACTCGTTTCAGAAAATCAACATTGCCCTCAGTGTGAAAGCTGGGGTTTCATGTGGTAAGTACTGACACCAAAAATTAAATTCATAGCTTTTACCAATTTGAGCATTTAGTTTTAAAGACTAGAAAAAATGAACAGAAATATCTAATTTCTGCAGGTTTTTGCTTACAGACTTAAAAATATTACTATTTCAAGAATAAATGCAAATAAAGTTGATACTTTTATGTATTAGATACATTGAATGGAAAATATATCCAAACCAGAATTCTAATTATGAATCAACACAAGCAAAATATGCATTTTTTTAATTTTTTTTTTTTTATTATATTTGATATGTAAAAACTGTGTAAAAAATTGTAAAAGATTACAAAATAGTCTACTCAATGAATAAGATTTGTTATAATAAAAACAAAGAATAGATAAAAGTGTATATAACACCATAATACTGCTGGGCACAAATATAAGACAAAATGTTTTAAATTTATATTATTTGAACTATTTACATTGTTCGGACTGTTTTCCTCATCTTCGTTGCCATATTCATGACGTTTCGGCTGTTGTACACTCTAGCCTTCTTCAGGTGATTGAAATTTTGAAATAAACTTTATTTTGTCCACTGGGGAAGATTGTTCCATGTGCCATGTCTCTTCAGGTATTGAACTGATGACTCTTAGTAAGTCACAGGATTAAACCAACCCTTTTATACACCTGGCCATCAGTGTATGAATTTTGGGAGCTTATAAATTTAATGTCTCAGTAACATTTTTCTTTTTTTTTTAACCAGAGTTCATATTATAATTTTGTTGTTGTTATTTTTCTCTAGCACTCCGTATTACTGGTTCCCATATTATATTCATTTCTATGCTTGGCCAGCTTAGGAGATTTTTGTGGCCTAGCATATCTGCTGATTCCTTAAATTTTTGTATTTTCCAGTAATGTTCTCTGTCTATTATTTCAACCTCATCCTACAAGGGGCAATGATCTCTCTTTTCCCTCCATATGTGTTTAGCTACACCTTTTTTTTTCTATTTCCCCTTGTATTACAACCATACGGTGTTGCTGCACTCTTAAGGGGACAGCCTGTTTTTCCATTTAAATTTCTTACCACAGCTGCATGGGATTGGCTACACACCGTCCTTAATCAGGTTCTCCTCTATGGAGGTCTTACTCAGAAGCTGTCTGTGAAGTGTTGAACCACTTTTGAAGGTCGTCCTGATGTTATATATATAATCCCTTCAAATAGTGTAGACAGGCTGTTTTTAGAGTGTTATTATCCTCTTGCACCCTCCTAACCGAATTTGCTGCTTTCATGTACCCAAGGTAATTGTTACATTGTGGGATACTGCTTATACTGACCATTTATTGTTTATATGTCACCAAGTTGCCACATGACTTTTGCTTGATGTTGCAAACAGCAGATTGAGGTGAATGTTGGCTTGTAGCATATGGATGTCTTGAACACATGCTCTGTTTGAGAAATTAGTACATCCAGGAATGCTAGTTTTTTGCTGTTTTCTCTCACCATTGTGAACTGTATCAGTGATTTTATTGAGTTCACATTGTCCAGTAGTAGCTGGACCTCTTCGTGGTGTGGCCAGAGTATGAAGGCATTATTTACGTATCTTAGCCACTAAGTTGGCTTTAGTGATGTGGTTTCTAATACCATTTCTTCAAAGTATTTCATGAATATGTTACCCATTGCTGCTGATAACAGTAAACCCATTGCTATACCTTCATCCTGCCGATATATATCTGATCCCATTCCAAAATGTTTTGTTTGTGTACAGAAAGTCAGCATCTTTGTCAGGTTACCAGGTATACTTGTACATTCTCCTAGGAATGAGTCTGAGGCCAGGCTGTCCCTGACTATCACTAATGCCTCCTCAGTTGATACCTTGGTGAACAAACTCAAGGTTCAACATCTGATTGAATTGGATGGAAGCATCTTTATCAAATGTTTGCATGATCAAAGACATCTGGTAACAAATAAGCAACATTGGTTCAAATCACCATCCAATGCAGGAGGTATCCAATGAATATCTAACAAGTTAGTTCAGTGTTCATTTTGCTTCCATGGGATATGGTCAGGAGTTAACGGTTAGTGAACTCACCAATAACTTTATTCATATGTCATGATTTTGATCCCCACTAGGTGCTCCACAATCATAGTTTTATACTGTATTGAGCCGAGTTTCATAGTTTTTTGGGTTTTTTTCACATAGGGATAGGACATCTTAAAACATCTCTCTCACCTTTAATCTAAATGAACTATGAATGGGAATATGGGGATAATTCCTTCATATCTGTACAAGTTGATTTTTTTTTTCTTTCATAGCAGAATGATCCTTATTTCACCAGCAGAAATACAGGTACATTTCAATTCTATCATCAATTCTAACCTGCCTCTCAGAACTGGTTTCAGTGGTATATTTATAGAAGTAATCAATTTCTTTTTTTTTTTTTTTACATTAGTACAGGCACCTAACAACAACTGCAGTACAAAGCTCTCTAATGAACATTAATAAAATCTGAATAAGAATTATTGACATTGACAGCTTATTAACTATTTGACATTTGCAGATTTTAAAAGCACAGTATGAGCTAAAACAGAAATAATTTATTTCTCACGCCTTAAAAATATTAAGAGTTTTACCACTTAAGTACAAGGGTAATACTGAGGGCTTTGACATAGGGTAATGGTTCAAAAGGTAGTCTAGTTGATCCTTACCACTGAACAGCAAGTAGAATCCTCACTGGGTATCCCATGCTCATGGCCTTGTGACAAACTAAAGTGAGTAAATAGGGCACTTCAGCATGAGGTAATGATTAGTTATCTAGTTTGGCTATTATTGTAAACTAGATATTCATTGGATACCTCATGTTTATGGCCTTGTGCCAAATTACGATAAACTGAATAAATAGAGTACTTCAGCATGAGATAATAGTGATCTAGTCTGATTGATCATTACAATTGAGTAGCAAGTTTGATCCCCATGGATACTTCATACTTGTGAACTATGATGACAAACTAAGGTTTATGAAATAACTTTCAGTTCAATTAACTTGGGCACCTCATCATGGTGTAATGGTTAACAAGCTCATTATGTTAATCAGTTAGTACTTCATAATGAGTTCAACCTTCACTAGATTCCCTATATCAGTGGCTTTGTGCCAAATGGGTGCATGAGGATGGAGTAATGATTAGCAAGATGTTGATATTCCAGATATACTTGACAAAATTCAATCTTTTATATTTTTAATTTTGCACATGCATGTTTTGTTGACAGTATAGTAGGGTCAGTTGGGCACCATCTGTGAGAAAAGAACACCATAAAACAATTCAATCTCCAGAGATTTGGAAGTGGTATGCCGTACTGCTTGGCATTCACACCAGAAGTTCCAATACGAACATTTCAGAGTGTTTAGGTATCAATCTGAGGACAGTGCAGAAGATTCAGAAACAGTTGGATGAGTCCAATGGTGATTATGAAGATGTTTGGAGTGATCACTAGTGATGGCAATATTATGCCTCCTTTCATCTTCCCACAGACTCAACATGGAAGCCTAGATCAAGTGCCTTGAGGAGGTAGTACTGCTTTGGGTGAAGAGGGTAGCTGCTGGAAGACCCTATATCTGCAAACAGGACTCTAAACCATGCCACACATAGAGGAGAACCCAGTCAATACTGTTAGACAATTTCTGCAACCACATCATCCCTTACATCTAGCCACTTAACTCCCTAGACTGCAACTCCTTTGATTATTATGTGTGGAGTGCAGTTGAGCAAGAGATCAACAAATCTCCTTGTAATACCAAAGATGAACTGAAGGCAAAGATTATAGCAATATTCATCAACTTAAACAAGGATACTGTCTAGAAGAGTTGTAGGAAATTACAAAGTCGTCTGGAGGCCGTTGTTGAAGCCAATGGCAATTTTATTAAATAAATTTACTCTTTATTATTTCAAGATATTTTTATGTCATTTTGGTAAATATATCTGTTAAAATGAGATGTCAGAGTTATTTTTATTTTTGTGTAATTTAGGCAACAATTTATCCATCACACACTGCATATGTGTGTTTACTCGTAACATCAAAAAATTATAGCAATATTTAAAAAAAATCTTACAACTGCATTGTGCTTAAAAAAATATTTAAAAATATATTTTCTGGTTATTAAATAATCCTAAAATATTATGTGAAAAGGTCAAGTTAATTAAAGATAACAATTGATTCTCTGCCTTTGTTCCCTTTCCATAAATGAAAAGAAATCAAACTATATATATATATATATATATATATATACACACACATACATACATACATACATACATACATACATACACACAGATTGGCATAACCAAGCCGGACCTTAACAGACCAAGCATCTGACAGCCTGATGCAACCAGGTGAGGTGCTTCTGACCAACTGTGAAGGCTTCTCCATTATGCAGATTTGTCCACCAAACTCAAATTCAAGTGGATGGCCTTGTCAAACTCTTTGATTCAGACCCATCTCTGCCACAACCACCACCAAAGAGAGAGAGAGTTCAAATTCCAGTTGAATCCATTACATTCATTTACGTGTGTAGTCAAAAGAGATAATCAGCTACCTCGAAAAAGAGTTCGTGTTTTGTGTGCGATCTGCCGAAGAAAAATTACCAAAAAGTAGTTAGCAAATCTACTTTAAGGACCAAATATATGCTAATGTTCTTCCCTCCCTTGAATGGCGTGACCAATCAGAAAGATCTCGCAGTAAACAAAAGCCGTTGTTTTTCGCTTATGTGAATTAGATTTTCTGAGCTTGGTAGACAAACACGCGTTTTTACTGGTGAGAAGTGAAGGTTGGATGTGTGACCCCATTTTGTCGTTTCTACGTTGCCTGTTACAACGGACTACAGTTTGAACTGTGATTTGGCTACAAGTGTTGCGGTCGAGAGACAGAAGAAATCTATTGCAGACGTTTGTTGCTACTATAAGTTGACAGTTTTTTTTCTTTTTCTTTTCAACTACAACGTGCTAAATAAAATTGGGAAGGTATTAATTTTTTACTCCCTCCCGTTATAGGTAAATAGCAGGAAAAACTGGATTCTATAGCCTTCAATGGCAACTGGTCTAAGAGAAGGACAACTCTGAATTCAAAACCTTCTCATCAAAGTATTCCTTTATCAATTTTGATTTGTAACACTAACAGGGAGCATTATCCTGCATAAAAATGAGCTTGGTGGGGTCGATTTGCACCCTTTCAGCAGAAGGGAGCAGACAAGACTAAAATTCTCTTGTAGTGCTCGCTCTTGAGGGTCTTTTCAATAGGTTTTTTTAACTAAGAAACCAGTTTCATGAAAAGAAAAGCATTCCCAGAACATTATACTGAACGGATGCTTGACAGTACTTACTGTTAAATTCAAAGAGCTTTCAAAGCTTCTTCTTCAGATTTTAGATCGCTTATCCTTTGAATTTAGCTCAACTTTCGTTTCATCAGAGAAGAGAACATTTAGTAGAAAAAAAAATCAGGTGAGTCACTTTTATCGAACAGCACTGTATATCTCACACATTGATGGAATAAAGAAAACTAATAATAAGGAACAAAATTTATACTATTAGGACAATAAAACAATGTTCAATGTATAATAACAGTTAAAATTAACTATTAGAATAGATAATATGGTTACATCTACAGTATAACACGTAGCAATGAAAAATACTTCTAAATAAAATAAAAAAATATTTTTGGAATAAAAAGAAAAATTGTATTTCTACTATGTTATCAGATGAGTCCAATAAAGTAAAGACAAGCAAATTACTTATTTATCAAGTCTAGCCTAAGATAAAATTCTCTTTTTTAATAATGTCAACAGAAGAGTCCATTACATAAATGACCAATTCACATATCTGTGTTATGGATTCTTTTGATGATATTAATAAATTATGCAAGCGTTTTTTTTTTGTTTTTTTTTAAGTCAGTATCATCCAATGCAAAGCGATAAGGCCATTAAGACACGAGAGGTTATAGGGTGCGAAAGAATTAAGAACAAAGAGGAAAGATTAATCAGGAAGACAATAGATAGCGATTGACATTGCATTTAAATTTTTACACATTAAAGTTGGTGGAAAAGTATGGAGCTGGAAGAGAGCACCACAAGTGAGAAGTGCAAGAAAAGAAGCTGTTAGAAAACTTATGGCTACATCTAATCAGCTCAACTGTAAACTAATGAGGTCTTGACTCCAGTCTAGTACATGGATATACATTACTAGCAGTAGAGCACGGCGTTTCCCGGGGATGTAACAGTAAGAGATAGATCAAGTATTGACCATCATAAAGACTGAAAAATAAAATTGACAAAGATTATTGTTTAAGGTTGACGGACACGCATGTCTTAGTTTTTTTTTTTTTTTTTTTACGAATTTGTCAAACCCAAACAAAAACATTGTTTTCAATCGTTATGAGTCTACCGATTGAATAGAATTTTATTATAAACAATTATCTTCTAAGTGGAATTTTTAAAGCATTCTGAATGTAAAAATAAAGAAAAAATTGTGCAAGACAATAAGAAACACTACCTGCCAAAAAAAAGTGAAGATTTGTTGAAATCGGTTGAAAAATGTAGGAAATCCAATCCCATATATAAATGAACACACACACAACCAACCAACCTGGGTTTTATAATAAGTATAACTCGATAACTCGATATTAATAAGTATAACTCGATATGAGTTGTCCCTCTTTCATTAATGCCTTAATCGTGTTTTCAAATTGATTTCGTGCAAAAACAATTGTGTTTTTTCCAATTTTTGCGCTATCAGATTTTTGCAAGGTAATTTTACGTAGTTCTGTGAAGTTTTGTTGAAATCAGTTGAAAAATGTAGAAAATTCAATCCAATATATAAACGTACAGACACACACACACAATCTGCGTTTTATAATAAGTAAGATGATTATAAAAATGACATGGAACAGGAAATAAAATTAAGGGATATTTTAAGTGCTTCAGAATCAACATTACAAGTTTGCATAGTTATTCTAGTAAAATCCAACTAAAATTTAGTCTTGGGATTGTGTTGACACATCTCAAAATAATCTTAATTCATGACTTCCTGCACGGAATCTCTAACACTACTCTCATCTGATAAAGATTTTGAGGAAGAAGGAAAACAATGAGGAGTTGTGTACATCTGCCAAACTGATTTTTTTTTTTTTTTTAAAGAATCTTATCCAACGTGGAATATAAACAATCCCCCAATTTGTTTCCATGACAAACATAGTAAGAATGAAGTGTGGCTTTACACAAGATAAAAAGCAAATTA